>PITA01002073.1:0-172469 GCA_004023965.1 Spilogale gracilis | reverse complement strand
CATGTTTGATAAATATATTTAAAACATTTGAATGTCTCTATTTGAAAGTGACCATTTAAAAAATTCTACAGGAAAAGAAAAATACCTATGAAGAAACCATTTCCCTAACAAACCTATCCTAATTTCTTAGTTTAACTATTCTCAAATTTTACGATGCTGGGAAAATAGTACCAGGCATTATCCTAAAAAGTTCCTTGTTACTAGACATTTAACTCCTTAAAGAGAAAAACTGCTTTCTAAAAGCTAACTGTTTTAAAACAAACTTTCTGAACTACAATTTTAATTGGTAATTACAGATGTTTAACTCATCTTACCTCATCATATGATTTACATAGGCTTTGCTACAGCTAGTGTTGTATCTGCAAAAACTACAATGGACATACGTAGGAAAGTGATTTGCAAAATCTTTTATTTCGGAACAACACTCAATGCACTTGTGAACTCCCCGGCGATACCTTATGGAGATAAAGAAAATGATAAAAATATATTTTAAAACAAAAATAATAAGGAAGGGCCTTATTAATATTCTGTAATTTAAAGTCAAGGTGTTTAAATGAACATGTTTAAACAGAGTTACAATTTGAAAAATCTGTTATGGAACAATAGCTAGAGTAAGTGTAAACAATCTAACGTAAATCAGTGTTTTCCATTGGCATAAAAGGGTTTAAATTAAGCAATATAAACATCACAAGATAAAAGCACAACACAAAATAATGAATATTATTAAAAAATTATAATTCAAGTACTGTTCAATAGTTATAAAAAATACCTTTTTATTTTTTACTTTATTATTCACTTGTCATAGTGATAGCATATAAATGTACAAGAGTTGTGTAATCACGTAAATTTATATTAAAGTTTTTATACTTAAGATTAGTGTTATATATGAGGAATAAAAGATTACCTTAAGTTCCTCAATGCTGTATTGACTTTACTTTTTTTATTGCTACTAGCCAATGTGCTTTGTTTCTTTTGCATATTAGAGATTTTTGATTTACATTTAGATTTACTTCCATTAGGCTTACTTGCATGAGGTTTACTTGTATTGGATTTAGTTGGATTAGGTTTGCTTGTGTTAGATTTTGTGGGATTTTTGGCAGTTATATTTTTAGTCCTTGGAGGTGAGAGCTGAAGGGTAGAAGTGCTTGCACTAATGGAAGGTGTAGTTGAAGATCCTGACTGAAGTGGTCCAACTGAAGCTCGAATAGTGACCTACAAAGATGGAGATGATGTTTGCTTTAGACAATCAATCATGGCATTAGTATTAAAATATCACTGTATAACAAAAAGTTAAACATCAAGTATTTGGAAAGGGAGAGTACAAAGTGTAATTGTATAAGTCTTCCATTTATTCTAAATGTTCGTACCAATTAAATGGAATTAAACTTGATATTTATTCACTTGTAATACTACATTTTTTGTATTGATATGAGTCATGTTAACAGTTATTAATACATAATTAGGAGTTAATGCAAATTATGACTATTAAAAGAGCACATTCCATAGTTATTTTTATGCTCTGATGTGTCAAATAATACACAAACACAGAGATCAAAATTTAAATCTCAGAGCCCAAAAAATAATTCTAGAAAGGCCTGAATTACCCCTCAAAAACTATGAAACAAAAAGATAAAGAGTAAACATGACCATCTCTTTCCAGGGGCTCATTAGGCAGGATTTATGTATACAAAGGTTATGAGAGAAGTTACATCAATCAATCCATTACATTGATGGAGAGTTTAATAATATTTAGAATTTCCTTAAAGAGAACTAACATAAAGTTTATCATTTAGTATCCAGAAATTATATTTGTTGGTTGGCAATGAAAGACAATTGCCTACCACCATTCTCATTAATCATTTAACTATACTTCCCCCATGTATTTGAGGAAGAGACTATGAGGAAGTCCTACGAAATACATGTGTTTTGGTATCACAAAAAAGCAGTGGACTAGAATCAAAAGACCTGAGGTTAAATCTCATACCATGCCTTCCTACCATGTGACCTTGAATAAGCAACTTATTCTCTTCTTTATCTATAATATGGGGGCAATAGCTGTCTTGTCTTCCTCACTGGACTGCTGTATGGATTAAATAATAGAATGTATGAAAAAGCATACCGAAAGCCTTATTCTAAGGTGCTATAAAAACATTTAGTATCATTATTAATATTATTACTACTATTATTAATAAGGGAAAATATGAGAGAGGACTGCACTGCTTACATTAGTGTTCTGCATGTCTAGTCCCAGCATGGAATGAATGGACTGCAGGGAAGGATGCTGGGTAGCTTCTCTTGCTCTAGGTCTTCAGAGCATGGCTTTATATTGTTTTAGTTAATTCAAGTAACAGACACACCCACATTCAAAGGTAAGTACCCAAAGCCAAATATAAATGTTTTGGGGATTATTTCACTTTGGATTATCCATGCCTCTGTTTCCCTCCACTGGAGCAAATATTCAAGAGCTGACTGTATATAAAGAAGTCAGAGAAAACAGAGGTATATAAGGTAAAAAGGGAAAAGTAAATTACAATCATCAGTATGCAGTCAGACATGTTGTTTGCTCACTTAAAACATAATGCTATCCAGCAGCAGAACTTGCTTCTCTGACAGCTGACTCAGTAATAACAACTTCAATAAACATCTGAGAACCTACGGCACTCAAGGCACTACAACAGATGCTGAGGACACAAAGATAAAACATGAGCCCTGATCTCAAGCATCTTATAGTTTAGCAGATAAAACCAACATATACACTGCCAACTGGAATAGCTCAAATACAGCCTTTACATAATATTGACACAACCCACTGCCCCAGGGAATAGTTAATCTAGTTGCACTTTCCACAAAGGAATTTCACTGTAGCACAGCACACACCACTGACCATAAAACAATGGTTAGAAGGGTTTTTTTTCTAGATATAGGAATAACAAAATCTAAAATTAAAGGCTTAATAAAAATCAGACATCATTTTTCAAGTATTATATTCAACAGATAAAAGAAGGCAGGAGTTAATTTCTATTATTATACAAAATGTTAAAATATAACACATTTAAACTCACTTTTGTTCCAGGAGGCAACCCTTCCAGTTGTTTAGGTTTTATAAATGTTCTGTGATGTTGAGTCTTATGATCCATTTTCTCTTTGCATGTCAAAAATTGCAGTCTGCATTTTGTACAACGATGTATTCCTTTTTTCTGTTTAAGAACAGAAAAGGGGAGGAAAAGTAATTTCTACAACCACAGATGTTGTCTTTAAACTGCTCTGTAATTTTAATGACATCTAAATAATTTTAAAACTAGTATTTTACATCACCCATATAAAAAAACAGCAAAATAGTATTCTGTTTTTTAAGACTCTCTGCATTAGTATTTGGGTTTCCAAAATGTCTATTCCTATACAGAAACTGAATGTAAAATTTGTATCTGTAGGTTCTAATGAAAGTTCTTTCAACAATGGTGTGAATGCTCATCTAATTATAATTTTAAAGTGTTTAGAACGACATGGTTAAAAAGAGCTATGCTATGTTTTTACCCTAGAAAAAAGTAAATTCTTTTTAATTTTTGCTATTTCCAGTTGATTAACAAGTTGATAAAATATCCAAATATTTAACCAGGCATTTCAAAGAAAGTTGTTATAGAAATGGTAATATATAAAGCAGTGCTAATATAACTTTCTGCAATGATGAAAGTATTCTACAGCTGCACTGTCCAATATGGTAGCCACCAGCATGTATGGTTATTGAGCACCTGAAATACGCAAAGTGCAACAGAGGAACTGATTTTTTAATTTTACTTAACTTTAAGTAATTTAACTTCAATAGCCACATGAACATTGAACAGTATTGGTATGGAGACATAAATCAGAACTACTGCCAATCTATTTACTGATTGAGATCCCTTGAGTAAGTCCCTCTTTAAACCCAATTCTGTTTTTATTCTACAGGTGGAAAACAAGACCCAAGAAAAATCTAAATCATCCCCCCGTAACTAGTTACTTGACTGCCAGACTCCTGATCCAGTGTTCTTTCTACTATATAATATGTCTTATCTATATGCTCTCATTAAGAAATGATATATGTATGTGTGTATATGTATATAAAAACTTAAACAACACATAAATACAAAAGAATGTTTTCTCGAAAGTTACATTCTGCCAAATACATCACTATTTCCATTCACACTCAATCATTTATAAAATTTAAATAAGGTAATATACTGAAAAGTACCTGGCACAGCTATTAGCACACAGCAGGCATTTCGTAAATCAAAGCTCTTTACAAAATTCAAAGCAATGTATAAATATAATGTGTTTGTATTACTATTCTAGCTGCATCTTAAGACTATTATAAAAGTGTGGGGCATTGGATTATACCATAGATACAGGCAATTTTTAAAAATTGACTTATATGTGCAGAAGGAATAGGCAGAAAAAGAGAAAATTTGGCCAAGAAACAGATACTAAGACAACAGGACAGGAAGAAAGTTCTCCAGAATCCAATTCCCAGAAATCTTTTCTCTATAAGTACTCCCCAAGTTACCTCATCCAGTTTCATGGCTTTAAATACAATCTATCCAACGTCTACTTGACATCACTACCTGAGCACTAATATGCATCTCAAATAAACACAGACAAAACTGAATTCTTGATTTTCTCCCTACTTCCTTGTCCCCCCAAATCTGTTTTTTCGGTTTCCCCCGATAACAGTGTATAAAAATTCCATTCTTGCAGCCGCTACAGATAAACACTTGGTAGCTCACTTCCACATCCTATATCTAACCTATTAATAAAATCTGTCAGCTCTACCTTCGAAAAGTTTCATAATCTTTCTGTACTCATTAACTCAAAGTACTGCTGCCATACTGGTCCACGCTACTCACCTGGACTCCTACCTTGTTCCTGTCATGTTCTTTTCTCCCTGTGGTCTATCCTCCCCATAGCTGCCAATGATATTAAAATATGGCAGATTGTTCACCTGCTTAAATGCTTTGATGGTTTTTCAAAGTCCTGTTCCTGATTTACAAGGCTCTGCATAAACTGGCCTGGATTTTATTGCTATAAGCTTATCTCCTACTAGTTTTCCTCTTATTGGTTTCCTCTGCTCTAGCCACAACTGCTCTCTTTGCTGTTCTTTGAGTGTCCCATGTATAAATTCACTTCAATGCCTACAGACTATTTCCTTTCCCAGATTTCCGCAGGGCTTACTCCTTTATTTCCTTCAGAGGGGCTCATATTTTACCACACCACATACATAACAAGTAAACGTTCCTCTACTCCCAACACCTCCCTGGCACTCTCTCTATCCTCCACATTTTCCTTCCACAGTACTATCACCAGCTAGCAAGCATATTCATTCAAACATCAATATACATATATTCATCTTTCCCCACTATAATTTAAATTCCAAAGGGTACAAACTTTGTTTTGTTCACTGCTGTATAATACCCAAAAGAACCCCTGGCACAAAGTAAGGCAATCAATAAATATTTGTTAAATAATTGGACTGTGAGGCAGAAAGCAAGAGACTGATAGAGAAAGTGCATATGAGAAGCAGGTACAATTTAACTAGTTCAAAACATCTGCCATTCCGTCCAGAATCATGAGATAGAATATATTAATCCACTCTTCTCTTAGTTGGACAGAAGTCTTCCACATGCATATGAATGCATTTCAAAGTGGTAAGAGTGACAAACAGTACATTTTTAAATAACATCATGTTCAATCAATGAAACAGTGATCTATTCCAAGGTTAGAGAACTAATGATCTGTTTTGTACTTTTTTTGATACACATACTACACTATTTGGGAGACTTGAGGGATTGAAGAGTAATTCTGACTATATGTAATTTCTGTCCTTAGACCTAATGTTAATGTGAAATCCGGGTCTGTGGTAAAGCAGTAAAAGCCTGGGCTCTCAAGTCAAATTTTAATTCTGCTTTTTATTAGGTAGTAAGACACAGAGCAAGTTACTTTCTCTAAAATTTTGTTCCCTTATCTAAAAGTTAGAAATAATAATACACATACGGTGATCGTGAAGATGACAATGCTTGTAAAGCACCTTCTGATGCCATAAGGTAAGTGACTTCACATGCTAACTGCTTAACATTTTTACTAAAGATCTAATGAGCATGTTTATCACATCTGAAATCACTTGTATTATTTTTAAAAGTCATACAAACTGGATTAACTCTAAAATCACCTAAGACTTTATACAGCTTCTTAAAAAAGTTACAGCCAAAGTCTCTGAAGACAATAAAATGAGCCATAGAATCAACAATTCTTATTGTCTAATATGACACTAATGATGTCATCTCAACTACAAGATTATAGTCCTACTCAGCGATGATGTTCCAGTCTTTGTAAATAATTATGCAAATGTAAATATCTTAAAGGATGCTAATGAACCTTATTAATAGATTCCCCTTTACTGCTGCCTGCTTACCCTCCCAAATATTCCATATAAACAGAAAAACTGGCAACAATGGCAAGACAAGACATAAAACTCAGTGTATAAAAACCTTGTAAATCACATAGCCCACACAGTGGGTCCACACATCTCTTGCATAATAATCATTCTTCTCACATCTACATTTCACTCTGGAGCTAAGGAAAGCATGTGGGGAAAATTATGTTAAAAGACCTATATTGAAACAGCACTACCATTTTATATCTCATTCTCCCATTCAAATTTAAGCCCAAAGATGAAATAAACAGTACTAAGAATCGGGTTTCCAGAACTCTATTCCTCAAAAAAATGTTAATATACATTATGCAAATATGGGCTTAATGTCTAAAAAAAGTTTGGGAACTAATAAGCACTATACCCCTTGCTTGGAAATTTACAATACTCAGTAGCATATTAAAAGCTCTGAGAAGTCCTGTTGTAAAAAACAGACAAGCAAAACTGTTTGATATTGCAAATTCAAGCATTTGCCAAATTTCTTTACTAGTAACAATTTGGAGAGAAACATCTATTAGCACCTGATGGAACACTGTTGGGGAAACCTAGAACAGAAAGACTTTGCCAGAACTTCTCAAAGATGAATATCATCCCAGTCACAACATAGGAATACTAAATTCACTTGGATAAAGTAGAAAAACTTGGATAAAAAAATTCACTTGGAAATTCACTTGGATATATCTTATATATTTAATAAATATATATATGTTTTACACACACACAATGGAATATTAGTCATAAAAAAGAATGAAATTCTGACATTTGTAGTGACATGGATAGAACTATAGAGTATCATGCTAAGTGAAACAAGTCAGGGAAAGACAAATATGGTATGATTTCACTCATATGTAGAATAAGGAACAAAACAAGCAAACATGGGGGGGAAGGGGGAGACAGGCAAACCAAGAAACAGACTCCGAAGTGTAGAACACAAACTGATAGTTACATAGGGGAGGTGCCCAGGAGGATGGGTTTGATAGTAACATGAATAAAGGACGGCACTTGTGATGAACACTGAGTATTGTATGTAAGTGTTGAATCCTGAATTCTATACCAAAAACTAATAACACTTATGTTAACTGGAATTGAAGTAAAAATGTAAAAAAAATTCACTTGAAAATTCTACTTTTATGATCATTCCCAGTTAAAAACCACAACTTGATTTCATAATTATCAAATGATGAGAACTGAAAGCAAAGTGAGCACCAATCAGCATTCCAATTTCATCAGCAGTAAAAAAAAAAAAAAAAAAAATGTAATGAGCCAATATGGAGGCAAAACTTGATTACATGATCAAATTCAGTAAATCCAGTGACTTCTGATTTTGGCAAAGACACTGTTGTTGCGGGGTGCCTGGGTGGCTCAGTCAGTTAAGTGTCTGCCTTCAGCTCAGGTCATGATCCCAGGGTCCTGGGATCGAGCCCCACATGGGGCTCCCTGCTCAGCAGATAGCCTGCTTCTCCCTCTCCCTGCCGCTCTGCCTACTTGTGCTCTTTCTCTATCTCTCTGAAAAAATAAATAAATGAAAGCTTTAACAAAACACTGTTGTTGCTCTTTCAAGCACTTAGGAACAGGATCAGTGTTATATAAAAAAGTTTTCAGCCCAAAACAAAGGATAGTTTAATTGCTTCAGGAAAAGAACCAGTAAGTGTAACATCAGAATTCAAGAGAAGGGTATTAAGTGCTAATATTGGGTCCCAAAAATTTATATAGCAGAACTAGCAGAATTCATCCATAAACAAGCGATGACCTAAATACGGTTCTTTGGCAGAGTTCATATACCAAACAGGAAGTGTCACTATGATCTCCTTTATCACTGGCAGCTATAAAAGACCACTTCTGGTCAATGATAACAACACGTATTCTCATCGTAAAGAGGCAAAAAAGTGGAAATTAGGTTGGAAGACAAAAAGGAAAACAAGATTATGAATCCTCAAACTTTTCTTAGTTCAAGCTCACCTTTACCCTGATAACCACCTTCAAAATCATTCCCATACCCACTCTTGGGCCCTGAAATATCCAATCTTATGGGTAGTCCACTCATCTTCCCTTTTTTCCTTCAATCGGAGGTTTCCAACTTCTAGCTATCTTTCAGAATTTTCAGTTAAGAGCCACAACATCACCAGAAAGGAAGTAAGGAAAAGAAGCGGAAGTTTTACAAGTAATTCAGCATAAACTGCAAATTAATCATGTCATTTGGGAATTTTCCAACTAATGTTCTAAGTAGTAATCTGTCTTTCTGCTAGAACAACACGAACAAATAAGAACTGGTAAATCTCACCTGATGCTTCATATAATGATGCATGTAGGGTGTTGCAATTTTAATAACTTTGAGGCAAAATGGACATAGCAAGTTCTTAGTGTTTTCATGAGATGTTCTAAAATGAGTTTCTACATCAGAAAATGATGATGATCTATAATTGCAAACCTACAAATAAAGAAAGTTTAGTTTAACTTGAAAATGTATAATGATTTGCAATTACAAAGTACAACGACATGTCATTTGTTGAGAACATCAACTACTATTCATTCAGCTCTGATACCTACATACCCAAGAATCTCATTAATGTAAGCACCAAAAAATAATCTTTGAGACAGAAAGGTTTTCTATCAAAGTTTGGGGATACTTCCCAAAAAATAACTAGGTTCCCTTCTTTCTATCAGAACTTTTTATTTACCACCCCCATCTTAAATTGAATTTTCATGCTTTAACACCTCTTGTCCTATAAAGTTTTTTTCCCTGCTACAAAAAACAGCAACTTCTTTAGATTATAAATGGCCTCCAGGCTATGGTATTGAAATGTATCTTTATCTTCTTTTTCTATCTCTTCTTCAAATTCTGAAAGATATGCTACTCCCAAAGCATTTGGTAGGGTTCTCTGTAACCAAAAGTATTTCATACTTCCCTTGTATGCCTACATTCTTCCCTATATGGTAAAATAAGTCCCTATGCTTATCTTTCTGCCACAAGGCTTTTCTTTATCCAACCTGTACCAGTAGGTATAAAATGGCCTGCAGACCAATTTCAACTCTCTGCTGATTCCACAGACAATGCATGAGCTATGCCAAAGTTTGTTTTGTTAATAAATAGTTCACAAGAGAAATTTTAATTTTAGTATCAATTTTATCTAAATGGTTAGGAAAATAGAATATATTTCATGGCTTATAAAAATTATGCGAAATTCAGATTCCAGTGTCCACAGAGTTTTTTTTTTTTTAATTCTTATTATGTTTTGTTAGACACCACACAGTACATCATTAGTGCATAGAGTTTAAATAAATAAACACAGGAGCCCAGATAACATCCATATACTTGTTGTCTGTGGTTGCCTTTGTGCTTCAGTGGCAGAGCTGATTAGTTGCAACACAGACTATATGACCCTCAAAGCCTGAGGTGCTTTATATCTGGTGCTTTACAGAAAGAATCTGCTGACCACTGGTCCAGTAGGTTTAAATCTTATAAGCAAAACAAAAGAAGACAAACCAGACACTAAGTAAACAATAAAATATGTGTATACCTGGCAGATATATGGCATTTCCCCAGGTTTATGATTGTCCTTCATATGTTGTAAGAGAATATGCTCTGTTTCAAATGATAATTCACAGATTTTGCAAATGGCTAAAAGTGGGGGGGAGATATTACACCATTTTAAGATATAGATATACACATACACTCACACAAATATCAAATCAATATGCTGTATAACTGAAACTATGTCACTTATACCTCAATAACAAAAATGTATCTTCACCAGATAAAACAGATATATATGTGTAAAATTCATTTTATATATCTATGTCAACAAAAATAATAACAGTATTGATGAGGATGAACAACAGTTACACAATTTTTAACTGTATGCCTAACACAATTCTAAGTACTTACTTACATTAGCTTACTTAATTCCCATAATGGTATTATGAAGCAGGTATTTCTATTATTCTCATTATTCAAATATTAAGTAACTTGCCTGAGATCACATAGTTGTATTAGGAGGCAGATCTGGGATCTGAACTCAAACTATCTAGCTCCATAATCTGTGGTTTTAACTATGACTGCCGTTATTTTCCTTATTCAAGTTTAAATGAAGGACATTAACTTCATATTTGAAAACTATGATCTGAGGTTTTTATTTAGTTCCCCACCTATAATGCACAGGTTATTTACTTTAATGAATTATTTATAAGAGGGACTTTAATTTTAATAACTCAATCTTCTTTAAGATTTTATTTATTTATTTGTTTGTTTGTTTGTTTATTTGACAGACAGAAACACAGCTAGAGAGGGAACACAAGCAGGGGGAGTGAGAGAGGGAGAGAAGTAGGCTTTCCGCCAAGCAGGGAGCCCAATGCGGGGCTTGATCCAGGGACTCCAGGATCATGAATTGAACTGAAGGCAGTCGCTTAAACAACTGAGCCACCCAGGGACCCCTTAATAACTGTTTTAACAATTTAGACAAGTTAAAACTTATCCAATTTTGCCCACAAATTAAAGGTTTTTTTCTTAGTTTTATTTTTTATCAAGCATTTTTCTCAGAGTTTACACCATCAAAATTGGTAATATCCAATATTTAAATAGAACTGTAACTTACTAGAAAATTCATGGGGTGTATGTGTGCTTTCAATATGACACTGCAGTTGAAATGGTGTGGGAAACTGACGATAGCAGTGCTGGCAGGTGGTGTGGTTTTCCCAGCTCTCACTGCTCTGCTTCTCAAGTTCCAAATGGTGTTTCATGTGGTTCATAAACCTATAAATGATTGTCAACAGGTGCAAAAATTCAGATTTAAAAACAAAAACCTAACAAATAAGTATCTGAGTCTAAATCTTAAAGCTACAGATATATTATTCAAAATAAAATCTCAAAAACCCTAAAGTCCTCTAGAAAACCATGTGTTTTAAATAATCACTTTCAATTAAGTGGCAATAAACATATTTGCTTTAAAAGAACTCATCAATGTAATTAATCTGAAATATCATTAATTTGCTCAAATTCTTAATCATTTCAGATTATTAAAATGTTTTTTAAAGTTGTAAAAAAGCAAGCTTTTTTCCATACATAAATAATATTTACATTTTTAAATAAAATACTTCAAAGGAAGGAAATCCTACCACCAAAAGCAGCTACGATCGTAAGAGAAATCTTTTAAGGCTGTGAAGATATACAACAGATTTCAGCTGTTTAAAAGACAAATTACTGGTATTTTTACTTGTGTCTTGGTTTCCAAATACATGTAATAGCAATTTTAATGCCTACAATTACAAGAACCTTTTGTTTTATTTAATGTACTGGTTTACTATTAGCACAGACTATTCATTTTAACTTGCAGACTGTGCCCTTTGTAGGCAATGTCCATTTTTCAGTTTTACATTCTGCTAATTCAGCTTCCCTAAAAGACTCCTTATGAGCAGGAACTATGACCTTCAACAGCAGAGTGCAATATAAATGGGAATACCTATTTAAACAAGCTTACTGAAGCTTTCTGCTGAATTTAAAGTAAAGTTATAACAATTTTTAGTCTGGGTCAACTATTAACAATTATTCACCTTGAGCCCATAAAGGAAAGAATCTTGAAAGTAAATGATAATGTCATCACCATGAAAGCTATAACATTATCCCTCTTTCACACCTCCACAATAGTACTTCTCTTGAACAGGTTACAGCACACGTTGAAATATCTTTTTGTCCTCCCTTGGTTTTAACACCAGTTCTACAAACACCTATAGAAAATCCTAGTCTTGGCTAAATATTTATATATAGAGAAAAGGTCATGAGCCATTAAACTTGCAGCTCACAACTTTAAGCAATTAAAGTGTATCTATATAAAATAATCTTTTTTGTTTTTGTTTTTATAAAATAATCTCTTAACTAGCAAGCTTTCTCACAATTATTATATGAGCCCGCATTGGGAATGCAAGTTATTTAAACCAACAGATGTAAATGAGGGAAACATAAAAGCAAACTTCTTATAAGGATGTTCACAGAATAAAACAAACCTGTTTTTGGTGACACTCAGTGTAGGAAAAAAACATTTCGTATCACAATATATTGACAAGACAGAGAGTAAAAGTCTATACCCATCAGTTTCCTACCATTCTCTACATACATCAATTTGTATTCCCAGTTTTTACTGTTAAGATAAAATATTATTTAACATATATAACTTCCTTGATTGCAAAGTATTTACCATTAAGATTATGTTTCCTAAACTATCAGTATTTCAAAAAATGCTCAATGCCAGAACATTATAAATGCTGGTTGCTTTAAATTTTGAAATATTCAGCTACTCTAGAAATATGTAACTACTCTTCAAAAATAATAACAAAAAAAGGAATTTAATTTTCATGTGTTTAATATTAAAAATTTGAAATTAAAATCTCAAAGAAAAGCCAAAGCCACTGCTAAAATAACTCCTAATATATACATATTTAAGTATAACAAGGAACAAGGTCAGTGAAACATATTTCTACTCTTTCACCATATTTACTACATGATTTTTCTGGTGTATTTTACAATTAAAATGGTAAGAATATGGAAATAAGTGACAGATTTATTTATTATCTACTGTAATACTGTTTCAGTGTTATATCACAAAGTACAATATCCTTTTGATAGCTATTTAATTAAAGGAGATAAATAAATATGAGAACTTATGAAATAACATATGTGAAACAATTTGGAAACTGGACATACTAAAGTGGTTCTTCTTGTGAAGAAAAATAAAATTCAAATGCAGAAAAAAGTGAAAATGGTCTCGGGAAAATTCCTAAAACAGTGATAACATAGGAGAAAAAATTAATTTCCCCTTATTTGAAATAGCTTTGTCTTTTCTTAAGTTATCTTAAAGAAATACAACTAAGTGGATCCAGGAGTCAACTCTAAATTATAAGAAAGAACAAAAGCTTTTCAATAGGACAATTTGCCTTTGTCTTTAGTAGAAAGTATTAAAATTGCTTGTCTAGAACGGCACAGAAAAATAAAAAATAAAGACACGACATTTATATCTGCAGTATTCCAATTTTCAAACAGAAATGAAAATAAGTATTTACATACCTAATATTATTTTTAAGAATTTTCAAGCAACTGAAGCATTTAAAAGTTGTGTGAGTCTTCTGTTCTTCCTGGACATCACCTTCATGTTTTCCATAATAAAAGTCATTAACTAACATGATCAATTTTCCTTTCTCTGAATCAACAGTCTTATTTTTATTTGACGTACTTGAAAATTCTGTTTTAGCCAGTCCTAAAAAGTTATTTATCATGTCTGGACAACAGTACTGAAAGAGAAAAAAACAGAAGTCTTATTTATCCCTTAAAAAAATTAGACATCAAAAAACAATTCTATGTTTACAACTCAAGTCAGACCATAAAACTATGCTTGGTAATATGTCTGGAAAAATATTAATTTATAAGTATATGGTATATACTCACACTCTAAATAACAATAAAAACCTATTATGTTCCTACTACTTAATAAGCAACAATAAATTTTTTTAAAAGAATAACCCTAGGGGCACCTGGGTGGCTCAGTTGGTTAAGCGACAGCCTTCGGCTCAGGTCATGATCCAGGAGACCCGGGATCAAGCCCCACATCGGGTTGCCTGCTCGGCGGGAAGCCTGCTTCTTCCCTCTCTCACTCCCCCTGCTTGTGTTCCCTCTCTCACTGTGTTTCTCTCTGTCTAATAAATAAATAAAATCTTAAAAAAAAAAAAACTAAAACTAGGACTTCGCTATTGATCTAATAGTTTTTTTCCTTGCAATTTATGTTTTCAGATATAAATACTGAATAATAAAAGTTTAACTAAACTAAAACTTATTCATTTCATATCATGTCAAGATAGAGCACAGAAAGGAAATGTACTTTTACATGCCATAATGTAAATGTTTAATTATCAAGTGATATATGAAATTTCATAATATCTAGTTAGAACTAAGAATTGAGCACAACTAACTTGCCATTGCCAAATGCAAGGTGCTAGAAAATGTTTGAGGAATAAAAGATCTTTAACAATTCTTTAAAAATTAATTACATCTTGAAAAATTCTACAGTTATACCTTGAAATCTAGAATGTTTAAATATCTGAAGGGAAATTTAATTCCTCATGAATAAAATCAAGATGTCACATAAACTGGTTCTAATGTGGAATACTGTCATACAGGAGCTTTTTTTTAACAAGATATAATTAATTCATTTATTGTACATCATTTTCAGTTGCAGAATTTCTCTAAGGCAGTTTTTCTCAAAGGCCAGTCCAAAGAAGACCTGCATTAGAAAAACCATAAATACTTGTCAAAATGCTAATTCCTGGGCCCACTTCAGATCCATAAACCATAATGTACCTAGATACAGGGCCCAGAAATCTTTATTTTTTAACAAGCCACCCAGGTAATTCTTTTACAACATACACCAGCTGACTTCCTAAATATGTTATTTAGTAAATTAATAACAACATTAAAAAGTTTGAAACTCTTAACAGAACTCTTTTCCTTTTTTAAAAAACTCAATTAGCCAAGGTACAGTACATATTATTACTGTACTGTAATATATTGATATAGTGTTTGATGATTCATTAAGTTGAATATAATACCCAGTGCTCATCATATCACGTGCCCTGTTTAATTTCCATCACCCAGTTACCCCATCACCCCACCCACCTCCCTTTCCCCAATTCTCAGTTTGTTTCCCAGAGTCAAGAGTCTTATATGGTCTGTCTCCCTCAATTTCTAAAATGACATCCATTTCCTCTTCTGCCACATTGAAATGTTAGATCATTTGTAAAATGGTATGTATCACATAGAAAGCTGGGTCTTTGATCCAAGACATACCTATAACATTTCAATTGCATTTATTTGGTTCACTTGTCAATTCTGAAACCTTTAGGGAAAAACACCAAGAAAAAAATCTAAAATAGATCAAAAAGAAAAGGGAAAAAATACTGAATAAAATGAGCCCACAGATACTGACATAATTTGTGTTTAGCAGTTAAGGTTGCATCCATAAGCTAAGTAAGGATAAATACATTAGGTTGAAGTCAACCACTCAATAAATACAGTTGAAATGAAACCACAATGAAAAGAGGGAAATAAGAAATTTCTACATACTTCTTGGGACACATGTAATACTTAAGAGTTCAACCTTAGGAAAGTCAGACTATTTCTAAGGACTATTATAAGGTGAAGTTCCTTCTAGAACATGCTGGTTTTGAATTTAAGGATAAGTGGAGAAAAGGATGATTCAGAGTGAATTCATCAGTACTATCAGAAAAATAACTCAAAATACATGTCTTACTATAAACGATGTATATCCATATTTTCATTTTGATAGACAAAATCCCTGACTTGATCTGCAATTTTACCGTAGAAGTGATCTCAAACAACAATGGGAAACATTGTAACACACAAAAATGATATAATATAGAATAGTGTCCCTAATTAGAAACGTGGACAATCATATAAATCTGGTTTTCACACTGTAGAAGTTACTGAGTCATATTCGAAACTTGAGTCTTTCCTAAAATCTACAAAATAATCTAAGTAGTCTATAGTAGAGTATGTTGCAAAGTTGTATTGTTCAGAAACACCTAATTTGGTACATCTATAAAAGTTAAAGTTACCTTAAATGCTCATAAATTATAACATACATAACAGATGACTAATTGCCAGCAGTTTTTTCATTTTCTTTTTTTTAAAATAAAAAAAGATAGGAACAGGTTTTAAAAATACACAAATCTCAATGTATCTTTTTTTTTAGTATAGCTGGCACACAATGCTACATTACTTTTGTTCACAGTATCTTTTAAGCAATGCTTCAGATCCCTATAAGACAGATGAATGTTAAACAACTGAAAACCAAGAACAGACAACTTAGCTCAGGAAATTTAGTAATTGAGAGAAAAGCAAAGAATCCCAAAGAAAATATCTTTTATTCAGTCTTAAAACCCTTTTGCTTCTAGCTCTTCACTGTAGCCCTGGGTTATCCCTTATTTTCCTGGGGATAAAATACTAAACACTTTAATGCCAAATACTGTACTCTGACAAACAGCAGATATCATCTAAATACCATTCTCATCTTTACTCCTCCCAGTAGAGAGATCGTGTTCTATTGCTTTGTTTGTGCCTAAAATTTAGGTTAGGTTTTCGGAACTAAGAAAGTGGGATGCTATTTTTAAATAGTAAAATAGAAGCTCCCATATGATCAGCCTACATAAGTCAACATTTTCTCTTTCTCCTGCTGGGACTCACCCAAAGCCATAACAACCAAATTCTAAAAATTTATTTTCATTGAAACTAAGAGCAAATAAAATCCACAGACTCTACAACATGATAGCACTACCCAAAGCAGCCAAGTTCAGACAGAACACATGTATCTGGAAGCAGATTCAGAGAAGTCAAATGGACTCAATAGTGACAGACCTTAGAAAATCTCAGCAAAACTTTGCATTCTAGAGGTGAAAGACACATCCTAAAGTACAAAGTTACATACTTTGTTTACAAAAACAAGTACAGAAACTCGAGCAAGAAGGATGGCAGAAGTCCCCCAGACTTCATTTGGTACTGAGAAACAAATCAGTCAATGTTACATATAAAAACCAGACAAACAATCGGGTCGCCTGGGTGGCTCAGTTGGTTAAGCGACTGCCTTCGGCTCAGGTCATGATCCTGGAGACCCGGGATCAATTCCCACATTGGGCTCCCTGTTCGACGGGAAGCCTGCTTCTCCCTCTCTCACTCCCCCTGCTTGTATTCCCTCTCTGGCTGTGTTTCTCTCTGTCAAATAAATAAAATCTTTTAAAAAAAAAAAAAATTTCCCAACAAACAAGAGCCCAGGGCCAGATGGCTTCTCTGGGGAGTTCTACCAAACATTTAAAGAAAAACTAATACCTATTCTTCTGAAGCTGTTTCAAGAAACATAAATGTGAGGAAAACTTCCAAACTCTTTCTAAGAGGCCAGCATTATCTCGACCCCAAAACCAGACAAAGACCCCACCTAAAAGGAAAATTACAGACCAAAATCCCTGATGTACATTGATGCAAAAATTCTCACCAAAATACTAGCCAATAGGATCCAACAGGACATTAAAAGGATGATTCATCACGAACAAATGGGATTTATTCCTGGGCTGCAAGGTTGGTTTGACACGCACAAATCAATCAATGTGATACACTACATAAATAAAAGAAAGGACAAGAACTATATGATCCTTTCAATAGATAAAGAAAAAGCATTTGACAAAGTACACCATCCTTTCTTGACTAAACTCTTCATGATGTACGGATTAGAGGGACATACCTCAAAATCATAAAAGCCATATATGAAAAGCCCACAGTAAGTATTATTCTCAATGGGGAAAAACTGAGAACTTTCCCACTAAAGTCAGGAACACGGCAGGGATGTCCACTATCACCACTGTTGTTCAACACAGTACTAGAAGTTCTAGCCTCAGCAATTAGACAACAAAAAGAAATAAAAGGCATCTAGGGGCACCCGGGTGGCTCAGTTGGTTAAGCGACTGCCTTTGGCTCAGGTCATGATCCCGGAGACCTGGGATCGAGCCCCACATCGGGCTCTCTGCTCGGCGGGAAGCCTGCTTCTCCCTCTCTCACTCCCCCTGCTTGTGTTCCCTCTCTGGCTGTGTTTCTCTCTGTCAAATAAATAAAATCTTTAAAAAAAAATAAAATAAAAAAATTTAAGAAATAAAAGGCATCTAAACCAACAAAGAAGTCAAACTCTCACTCTTCACAGAGGTCTTGATACTCTCTGTGGAAAATCCAAAAGACCCCACCCCAAAATTGCTAGAACTCATACAAGAACTTATCAACATGGCATGATATAAAATCAATGGATAGAAATCAGCAGCATTTCTATACACTAACAATGAAACAGAAGAAAGAAATTAAGGAGTCAATCCCATTTACAACTGCACCAAAAACCATAAGATACCTAGGAATAAACCTAACAAAAGAGGCAAAGAATCTGAATTCAGAAAACTATGGAGCATTCATGAAAGAAATTGAGGAAGATACAAAGAAATGGAAAAATGTTCCATGCTCTTGAAGAACAAATATTGTTTAAATGTCTATACTACCTAGGATAATCTATAACATTCAGTGCAATCCCTATTAAAATACCATCAACTTTTTTCACAGAGCTGGACCAAATAAACCTAAAATTTGTATAGAACTAGAAAAAAGACCCTGAATAGCCTGAGGTATGTTGAAAAAGAAAACCAAAGCTGATGGCGTCACAATTTCAGACTTCAAGCTCTATACAAAGCTGTAATCATTAAGACAGTATGGTACTGGCACAAAAACAGACACATAGATCAATGGAACAGAACAGAGAACCCAGAAATAGATCCAACTTACTTTATATATGGCCAAACCATCTTTCAAGAATGGAATATAGTCAAACTGTTTTGAACATGAAAGAACTCAAAAATTGCTGTTCCCAGGCCCTTCTTGAGGAAACTACTAGAGGATGAACTTCAACCAAACAAGAAATAACTAAAGGAACCATGAGAAATAGACTGGTAACCAACACTGAATACATTTACTGTGAAAAAAGATTAAAATAAATACAGAAATAAGGTGAAGAAAATCAAAGGCAGATAACATCAGTTGTTATCTGCCCTGACAACGAAAAAATGATACAACCAACAAATAAAAACTGAGAGAGGGTAAAAGGACAATGAACACAAGGTTGAGAAGGTTCACAATTGCCTCACATCTACTAGCAGTACATCAAAGAATATGATTTAGATGATATGAAGTAGTATGAGTAGTATGAGAAATCTTAATGGTAGGAGAGGAGGAAGGTAAGGATGGGTGGATTAAAAATAGAAAGTTTAATACTACTTTAACTGATTTTAATATTAGAGAATGGCCAAAGGAATAGAAAACTACTAGAATTATATCAGCATGAAAATTAGAAACCAAAATACAGTTTCCCTGGACACCTAAGCTACATACATACAAAGCAAAAACACAGTGAGACTTAAAAAAATTAATAATAATAATAATAATAATTGTGATGGGGTGCCTGAGTGGTTCAATCAGTTAAGCTCCTGCTTTTGGCTCAGGTCATGATCCCAGGGTCCTGGGATCAAGCCCTGCATCAGGCTCCCTGCTTAGCGAGGAACCTGCTTCTCCCTCTCCCTCTGCCTGCAGCTCCCCTACTTGTGCTCTTTGTCAAATAAACGAAATCTTTAAAAATATATGGAAATAAATAAATAATTGTGACAGAACCAAGACCAAGTAAATCTATCATATCAATGACTATAAATAAGTTTAACTCAAGGGCCAAAACAAAAGAGATTCTCATATAGGATCACAAAGGAAAAATCAACTCTGCTGACACCAAGGGGACATAATGTGATTTAAAAGGGTTTAAAAGAGGGCGCCTGGGTGGCTCAGTGGGTTAAAGCCTCTACCTTCAGCTCAGGTCATGATCTCAGGGTCCTGGGATCGAGGCCCGCATCGGGCTCTCTGCTCAGCAGGGAGCCTGCTTTCTCCTCCCTCTCTGCCTGCCTCTCTGCCTACTTGTGATCTCTCTATCAAATAAATAAATAAAAGCTTTTAAAAAAAATGAAAGGGTTAAAAAGAAAAGGATACACAAATAATTTACCAGGCAAATGGAAACCATAAGAAACCACAGGTTGTAAGCCTAAAAGTCATTACACACTAAGACAAAAAGAACACTTCATAAAAGTGCTAAAGGACACATTTATGATACAATAGTAAGAGATTCACCTATATCACAAACAATAGCAACAATCTTAAAACAGAACTGCAATATATCCAAAAAAATATTAGTAATCAAAGATGTAGATTGAGATATGGTGTTGCTTAATCCATGTAAGATCAAGCAGACAACAAAATAAATAAAAATGAAATATCTAAATAACGTATTTAATACGCCAGGTCTGGTTGATAAATATTAAATTCCATAACTTAAGTTATTTACCTATTTTCAAGTTTCCATGTAATACCTATTTTCAAGTTTCCATGTAACATCAAATAACCTATACACTAAAAAGGGAAAAATTTGTTAGAACTTCAGTTTTCACCATTAAAAGTGTGAATGCCAGTTATGTCTTTAAATAAACTGGCTATAAAACAATGAGAAATATGTCAAATCTCAAAGAATTTTATAAGGATTAAATAAGATAATGTATTTAAGGCTTAGTAGTCTGGCACATGGTTTCAGATAAATAAACTGTTCTTATTATAGGATTTTGCTTTATGTTTTAGATATTTTTGATGGAAAGGAAACATTATTTCTTGGTATAGTCATCTACTTATCTTGAATAACAGCAAAAAATCATTTATAAAGAATCTAAGAATCACTTTTCAAAAATGGAAATCATTGCTGTAATACTAAAATTGATAAATAAAATGCTTATGCATTTTATTTTATGCATATACTAGAATGCAAAGAGTCTATAATTTTAAACTTCCTTGTCCTATTCCATCACAACTCTTTATGGCATAAACACACATAAGTTATTCATATGTATCCAACTTAGTTCAAAATTATGTCCTAGAGATCTTTCCATACCATTACCTATTACAGACTTTCTGTTCTTTTAAAAGGCTGTGCAGTGTTACTCTATTACATGAATATGATATGAAATTTTGGTTGTTTCTAATATGAGTAATCCCAAACAATGCTATATAATCATTTTGGAAGTAAAGCTACATTTTGGAAAATGGCTAGCAGTTCCCCTAGTACAGAAGTGTATATAATAAGTTATAAATTGTATACAAAATAGAAAAGAAGTAAGAACATTTCCATTTCCTGTATATGCAAAAAGAAAATTGGGGAAAATACAAAAACCAACTAGTAAAAGTTCTTTGAGAGTCATTCTGAGAAGCAGGTAAATAAGAGACACAAATATGGTTTTTCACTTGTATGCCTTTGTAAACTTTTATTTTATGCATATACTAGAATGGGTAACCAACACTGACTACATTTACTGAGAAAAAAGATTATCACTGTATTACCCAAAGAATTAAAGTTAATTAAAGAATTTCACCCTTTTTCCCAAATTCAAAACATAAAAAAATTCAAGCATCACATCAAACACTGGTTAAAAAAGTGAAAGCACTTGTACAGGTTAATACTCATATAAGAAGAAAGCACAAAGTGCAATTATCAGGGACTATATTCTGGGAGCTGAAAGTAGTGATAGACCAAATACAGGTTTGTGTCTGAATAAAGATACTGTATTTGAAATTCTAAAAAAGTTCCCCCTTTTCCGGCAAATGTTGTATTTTTTTAAAGATTTATTTCTTTATTTTAAGAGAGAGGGGAGAGAGACAGAAAGTGTGTTTGGGGGGGGGGGTTGGCGAAGAAGGCAGAGGAAGAGGGAGAATCCCAAGCAGATTCCATGCTATTCTGAGCCACAAAGCCACCCCTCCTTTCTTTCTTTGTTCATATAATCTATATGGATTTTTTTCTTCCTCTTTCCCCTTTCCTGCCATTTATACTGGGCATGCAAAAAGAATACAAACTATCCTCAGACCATAGTACAATACTGTAATACATACTAAAATATTTCAAGTGAAATGTTACCTACACCCTATATTTCATTTGTACTTTGAAATTCCTTTTTTCCCTTTTTTTGGGGGGGGTTGGGCAGAGGAATAGACATTCTTAAGTAGGCTTCTCTCCCAGGAAGCCAAAACCTGGGCTCGATGCCACACTGGATCTCATGACCCTGAGATCATGACTTGAGCCTGAAAACAAGGTCACCTGTTTAACCAACTGAGACACCCAGGTGCCCCTGAAAATTTCTTAAAATTTAGTTCCAAGAGCTTCCTATTCCAACAAAGAATCTGAATTAATGACAAGTACACAAACTATATTCTGAATGAAGTTAAAATAATTACTTCCTATGAAATGCTCCATCATTTCAGGCTTAAGTCTGAGTGTTGAAAATTAAATGTAAAATTCAGATTTTCATTATGTAATGTGACATGCACATATAACTATGGACACAAAAATAAGATAACTGAAGAAACTCTAAAAATGTCTTTTTTTAAAAAAAGTTTGAACTCTACCAAATCTACTAAATAAAATATTCTTATTAATGCCTTATTTTCACTTAAAATTAGAATATAAAAAGCACCTATATTATAATGTATACAAATCTGATCTTAAAATTTGATGATTCAGAGGAAGATATAAAATCTTATATGAAAATAATCATAATGAATATAAATCTTTGCCTAAATTATATGGAAACACCATTAGAAGATTTTTTACCTAAATATCCCCACAAAACATTATTTACTATAAATTAATCAGTATTTTCAGAGATTTACAAATCTTTTTAAAATTAAATTTTGAAAAAGTTTTACCTTCATGTGATTTTTCAAAGGATCCAAAAGATTAAAATGAATATTGCACTTTGGGCAAGCTCTTGGAAAAGGTGTTCCATTTTTAGATTGATTTGATGAGGTGTTTGTACCTAAAATAAATTTAAAATACATATAATACAAAATTCATCACTTTATAACCTTAAATAACCACTAATAACAGTTTGTAAATTTACTACAAGTTCTAAAACTTATGTATAATACTGTAATTTCTTTTTTTTAAGGGGGGAGGGCAAAGGGAGACAGACAGAGAATCTTAAGGGAGCTCCATGTCCAGGACAGAGTCCACGGTGGCTTAATCTCACAGCCCTGAGATCATGACCTGAGCCAAGATAAAGAGTCAGATGCTTACTGACTGAAGCACCCAGGAGCCCCTATAATTTATTTTTTACATGCCACATTTCACATTTACCTTTTGATGATGTAGCCTGGGGAGATGTCACTGAAAGAGATTTAACTGAAGGAAATATAGCTGAAGAATTTAATCCAGAAGTAACATCACTGGGCTTTGGCTTTTTTGGACTAACGCTGTTTACTTCAGACGTAGAAGGACGTTTTGATAAAAACGAACTTTCATTCATACCTACAATGAATTAAATAGTAGGAAATATATTTTTAAACATTTAGGCATATTACTTATAACAAAGTAAAATTATCTTGGAGCTAAATTAAATGTAATACCATTGAATTATCCTATCATTCAACTGACAATAAATAATGATAAAAATGGATATGATCAAAAATTAGGGGGTATACCAAATATCAATCTTGAAAAAGAAGACTATAACTGAAGTATCACAAGCTTAGATTTCAAGATATACTACAAAGCTGTAGTAAACAAAAAAGTGTGGTACTGGACAAAAAGAGACACACAGATCAATGCAATATAACAGAGAGTCCAGAAATAAACCCACGATTTATATGGTCAATTAATCTATAACAAAGGAGGCAAGAATATAAAATAGTTCAGAAATTCCTTCAACAATGATGTTGGGAAAACTGGACAGCCACATGCAAAAGAACAAAAGTAGACCACTTTCATACACCATCCACAAAAATTAACTCAAAATGGATTAAAGACCTAAATGTGAAATCTGAAGTCATAAAATTTCTAGAAGAAAACAGGCAGCAGTCTTTTTGAAATCAGCCAAGAAACATTTTTCTAGATATGACTCCTCTGGGCAAGGAAAACAAAAGCAAAATTAAACTATTGAGACTACACCAAAATTAAAGACTTTTGCATAGCACAGGAAATGATTAACAAAACAAAAAGGTAATCTACAGAATGGGAAAAGATATTTCCAAATGATATATCCAAGAGCAAGTTAATATCCAAAATATAAAAGTAACTTATACAACTCAACACCAAAAAAACCCACAAATGATGCATTAAAAATGGGCAGAAGACCTGAAAAAGACATTTCTCTAAAGACATACAGATGGCCAACAACTACATGAAAAGATGCTCGAAATCACTCATCATCAGTGAAATGCAAATCAAAAGCACAATGAGATATCACTTCACACCTGTCAGAATGGCTAAAATCAGGACAAGAAATAACAAATGTTGACGAGGATGGGGAAAAAAAGGAACCCTCACGCATTGTTGGCAGGAATGCAAGCCAGTGCAGCCACTGTGGAAAACAGAATAGAAGCTCCTCAAAAAATTAAAAAGAGAATTACCATATGATATGAGTAGAATTATAAACAGAAGTACCATATGAGTAATTCCACTACTGGTTACTTACTCAAATAATACAAAAACACTAAAAGATATGTTTACTGCAACATTATTTACAATAGCCAAGATATGAAAGTAACACAAATGTCCACCAAGAAATGAATGATAAAGATTTCATACATAGGGATGCCTGGGTGGCTCAGTTGGTTAAGCGACTGCCTTTGCCTCAGGTCATGATCCCGGAGACCCGGGATGGAGCCCTTGCACTGGCCTTCCTGCTTGGCGGGAAACCTGCTTCTTCTCCCTCTCTCATTCCCCCTGCTGGTGTTCCCTCTCTAGCTGTGTTTCTCTCTGTCAAATAAATAAATAAAATCTTTAAAAAAATTTTTTCTGTATATAAATAAATGGAAATAAAAAAGAATGAAATCTTGCCATTTGCAGTAACATGGATGAATCTAGAGGGTATAATGGATATAATGCTAAAGTAAAATAAGTCAGAGAAAGACAAACACCATATGATTTTATTCACATGTGGAATTTAAGAAACCAAACAAGTGAACAAAGATAAAAAGGACAGGAAGGAAAAAAATCAAACACTTAAATACAGAGAATAAACTGGTGGTTGCCAGAGGGAAGGTGGGTAGGGGGATGGGTGAAGTAGGTGAAGGGGATTAAAAATAAATGTACTGAGGTAAGCACCAAGTAATGTATAGAATTGTTGAATCATTATACTGTACACCTGAAACTAATAAAACATTGTTGAATCATTACATTGTACACCTGAAACGAATAAAACATATTTAGATATACTTGAATTTTTTCTTTTTTTTTTTTTCCAGAGAAGGGGAGGGGTAGTGGGAGAGAAAGAGAATCTTAAGCAGGTTTCACATCCAGAATAGAGCCTGATGTGGGGCTTGACTTCAAAACCCTGAGATCATGACCTGAGTCAAGATCATGATCTGAGCCAAAATCAAGAGTTGGACACTTAACCAACTGAGCCACCGAGGTGCCCCTATACTTTTTTTTTTTTTTATATTAATTTAATTTGGGGGAGAGAGGGCTAACATGGTGGCAGAGCAGGAGGATCCTAGGCTCCTCTCGTCCCTTGAACCCAACTAGATAACTATCAAATCACTCTGACTACCCAAGAAATCAACCTCAGGACTGACAGAACAAACTCCACAATTAGAGGGAGAGAAAAGGCCACATCTACAAAGTTAGGAAGTATGGAGACAAGGTTTGGAGAGAAATGGATCATGGAGGCTGCAGAGGGGAGGGAGCCCTGGTGGCTGAGAGAGGCACAAGGAGAATGACTCCCCAAAGCTATTGGCTGGGAAAACAAAAGGGCTGATTTTATAAGTTTTTGCAAACAGCAGGACTTGAAGACTGGAATTTTAAAGGTTGGTGGGCTTGGCTAGGATAGAACCCTGAGGGCATTGCCCTACTCCCAGAGAGAAAGAAAGCAAACAACCCCAGAGGCAGATGATACCATCTGAGGAATGTGTAAGCACACAGCAGGGAGACTTTACTCTTCTTGGAGCACATCTGTGAGAGGTGGTTATTTGCAGAGGCACCTCTCCAGGGACAAAAGAGCCAGTGGATGCTACTTCCCTCCCCTGCCCCTCAGTAGAGGTGCAGAGCCACCTACTAAGGGAAGTTTAGCTGGACACTGGCTGCCTAGCCTGCTTGCTCCAAGTCCTACCACCCTTTCCCCTGGCTCAACTGCCCTTCTCAATCAAATGTGCATTAGTCCCCCTGCAGCAAGATGGTCCACTAGAAGACCAATGCAGGTCCCCACCCACACCACATCTCTGAAGTTTTGAGTTTCAAAGGTCAGCAGGGTTGTCTGGGATAGAGCCAAAAGTGCACTGCGATTCTCTTGGCAGGTAAGCAACCCAGAGACAGACAGCATAAAAAAGGCATTCTGAAAAATGCCTGGAATGCACGAAGGAAAATTATTCATTTGCTCTTCTGGGTGTCTTTCCCTAAGAGCAACAAGCACGGACCCCCTCTCTGGGGACAAAGGAATAGGCTGGTGCCATTTCTCTCCCCACCCCCCAGGAGAAACCCCTACACACATGACATCTCCCAACCATAAAGTTCTGCAAGGCTTCAGTTCTAGTGGAAGTAGCATCAGAACTCATTTAATAAGCAGACCATAGTACATCCAGTTAAAACTCACCACACTCTGGCCAAGGCCCAAACACGGCCCACCGCAGGCAAGGAGAGCCTCTACATATGATTGGACTGAATGATAGAGCAGCCAACACACAACACCGGAGTGCATGCAGCACACACCAGAGACACTCCCTGAATCATCAGGCTCTGGACACTATATGGCCTCTTGTTCATAAAGCCATTAGTCTCAAGAGCACAAAATAAAACAGGCTTTTCTACCCACAGAAGATAGACTTAGACAAAATGCCATGATGGAAGAATTCGTCCCAAATGAAACAACAAGAAAAAGTCACAGCCAGAGATCTAATCAAAATAGATACAAGTAATATGCCTGATGGAGAATTTAAAGCAACAATCACAGGATACTCACTGGGCTTGAGTAAAAAAAAATGGAAGATTTCAGGGAGGCCCTCACCACAGAGATAAAACAGCTAAAAAACAATCAGTCAGAAATGAAAAATGTAATAACTGAGATCTGAAACAGACTGGATGCAGAGAACACAAGAATGGAAGAAGCAGAGGAATGAATAAGTGATACAGAAGATAGAACTATGGAAAGCAGTGAAGTTGAACAAAAGAAAAGAAGAATTATGTATAATGAGAATAGACATAGGGAACTCACTGACTCCATATCCTAGTATAGGAATTCCACAAAAAGGAGAGCAGGCATAAAGGGCATAAAACTTACTTAAGGAAAGAACTAGCTGAAAATTTCCCTAATCCAGAGAATGAAACAGACATCCACATCCAGAAAACACAGAGAACTCTATCAAAGTCAACAAAGGCAGGCCAACACCAAGACCTACTGTAATTAAATTCGCATAATATAGTCTCAAAAAAAATCCTAAAAGCAGCAAGGCAAAAAAGTCTCTAACTTACAAAAGGAAGACCAATAGAGCTAGATGCAGACCTTGCCACAGAAATCTGGAAAGTCAGAAGAGAGTGGCATGATATATTCAAAGTGATGAATGGGAGAAATCTGAAGCCAAGAACATTCTATCCAGCAAGGCTATCATTCAGCATAGGAGAGATAAATAGTTTCTCGGACATACAAAAAGGAGTTCATGACCACTAAACTGGCCCTGCAAGAAATATTAAAGGGGACTCTTTGAGTGGAAAGAAAGATGAAAAGTGACAAAGAGAAGAAAGGAATAGAGAAAATCTCAACAACAAAACAAGTAACAAAATGGGCTTAAATCCGTATCTAACAATAATTACTCTGAATGTAAATGTACTAAATGCTCCAAAGACAAAAGGTGTCAGAATGGATTTAAAGAAAAAAAAAAGACCCTATTATATGTTGCCTACAAGACTCTTTTTAGACCCAGAGATACCTTAAGATTGAAACTGAGGGGATGGAAAAATATTTATTTTGTAAATGGACATCAGAAGGAAAAGGAGTAGCCAAACTTGTATCAGACAAACTTGATATTAGACTGTAACAAGAGATGAACAGGGGCAGAATATCATATTAAAATGATCTATCCAACAAGAAGATCTCACAACTGTAAATATTTTTGCCTGCAACATGGGAGCACCCAAATATATAAAGCAATTAATAACAAAATTAAAGAAACTTGTGGATAATAATATAATAATAGTAGGTAACTTTAACACCCCACTTACATCAATGGACAGATTATCTCCCCAGAAAATCAACAAGGAAAAAAATGGCTCTGAATGACACACTGGAACAGGTAGGATTTAACAGATACACTCAGAACATTCTACCCTAAAGCAGCAGAATACACATTCTTTTCAAATGCGCTCGGGACATTCTCCAGACTAGATCTCATATTAAGTCATAAATCAGGCCTCAACAAGTACAAAAAGACTGAGATCATACCATGCATATTTTCTGATCACAACACTCTGAAACTTGAAGTCAACCACAAGAAAAAATGTGGAAAGACAACAACATATGGAGATTTTTTTTAAATGCCACTAAAAAAATGATTGGGTTCAACCAGGAAATCAAAGAAGAGACTAAAAAACGCATGGAAACAAATGAAAATGGAAACACACTGACCAAAAAGCACGGAGATGCAGCAAAAGCAGTCCTAAGAGGAAAGTATATAACAATACAGGCCTACCTTAAGAAGCATGAAAAATCTCAAATAAATAACCTAATGTTACACCTAAAGAAGCTAGAAAAAGAACAACAAATGAAGTCTACACTCAGCAGAAGAGAAAAAATAAAGATTAAAGCAGAAATAAATGATGTAGAAACTAAAAAAATAAAATAAAATAAAAATAGATGAATGAAACCAGGAGCTGACTCTTTGAAAAAAAAAAAAAGTCAGTAAAATTATTAAGACCCTAGCCAGATTTATCAAAAAAGGACGCAAATAAATAAAATCACAAACAAGAGAGGAGAAATTACAACCAGCACCACAGAAATAAAAACAATTATAAGAGAATATTATGAAAAAACGATATGCCAACAAATCAGACAACCTGGATAAATTCCTAGAAATATACAAACTACCGAAACTGAAATAGGAAGAAACAGAAAACTTGAACAGACCGATAACCTAGTGAAGAAACTGAACTAGTAATCAAAGAATTCCCAACAATAGAAGTCCAGAGCCAGATGGCTTCACAGGAGAATTCTACCAAACATTTAAAGAACAGTTAACACCTATTCTTCTCAAACTATTCCCAAAAATAGAAATGGAAGGAAAATTTCCAAATTCATTTTATGAAGAAAAAGACTCCACTACTAAAGAACTATAAACCAATATCCCATGAACATGGATGCAAAAATTTTCAATACCAGCAAATCAAATCCAACAGTATATTAAGAGAATCACTCACCACGATCAAGTGGGATTTATTCCTGGGCTGCAAAGGCGATTCAATATTTGCAAATCAATGTGATGTACCACATTAATAAACGAAATGATAAGAACCATATGATCCTCTCAATAGATTCAGAAAAAGCATCCGACAAAGTATAACATCCATTCATAATAAAACTCTCAACAAAGTAGGGATAGAGGGAACATACCCAAACATCGTAAAGGCCATATATGAAAAACCCATAGTTAATATCCTCAATGCGGAAAAACTGAAAGCCTTTCCCTTAAAGTCAGGAAAAAGACTCATCACTATTATTTAACATAGTACTGGAACTCCTACCCACAGCAATCAGACAACAAAAAGAGATAAGAGGCATCCTGGAAGACGTCAAACTTTCACGATTTGGTTGAGTCTATATAAAGTATCAGGATACTTTATATAGACTCAACCAAAAAATTGCTAGAACAGACACATGAATTCAGTAAAGCTGCAGGATACAAAATCAATGTACAGAAATCTGTTGCATTTCTATACACCAATAATGAAGCAGCAGAAAGAGAAATCAAGGAATCAATCCCATTTACAATTGTATCCAAAACTGTAAGATACTTTAGGAATAAATCTAACCAAAGAGATAAAGGATCTGTACTCTGAAAACTGTAAAACAGTAATGAAAGAAAATGACGAGGAAACAAAGAAATGGGAAAATGTTCCATGCTCATGGACTGGAAGAAAAAATATTGTTAAGATGTCTATATTACCCAAAGCAATCTACACATTTAATGTAATTCCTATCAAATTACCACCAGGATTTTTCAGACAGCTAGAACAAACAATCCTAAAATTTGTATGGAACCACAAAAGACCCTATGGCCAAACTAATCTTGAAAAAGAAAATCAAAGCCAGAGGCATCATAATTCCAGATTTCAAGCTATATTAAAAAGCTGTAGCCATCAAGACAGTACAGTACTAGCACAAAAACAGAAACATAGATCAATGGAGCAGAATAAAAAACCCAGAAATGAACTCACAGTTATATCGTCAATTCAGCTCTGACAAAGCAAGAAAAACTACCCAATGGAAAAAAGACAGTTTAGGATGCCTAGGTGGCTCCATCGTTAAGCGTCTGCTTTTGGCCCAGGTCATGATTCTGGTCCTGGGATCGAGCCCCACATCATACTCCCCACTCAGTGAGGAGACTGCTTCTCCTTCTGCCTGCTGCTCCCCCGACTTGTGCTCACTCTCTCAAATAAATAAAATCTTTTTTAAAAATAAAAAAAAGACAGTCACTTCAACAAATGGTTTTGGGAAAACTGGACAAGAGCCAAAGAATGAAACTAGACCACTTTGTTCCATCATACACAAAAATAAATTCAAACTGGATAAAAGACCTAAATGTAAGACAGGAAACTGTAAAAATCCTAGAGAAGAACACAGGCTAACCTCTCTAACATTGGCCTTAGCAACTTCTTCCTAGATATGTCTCTTGTGAAAGGAAACAAAAACAAACTACTGAGACTCCATAATGATAAAAGGCTTCTTCTGAACAGCAAAAAAAAAAAAAAAAAAACCAATCTACAAAACTAAAAAGCAATCTTTAGAATGGGAGAAGTTATTTGTAAATGGCCTATTTAATAATGGGTTAGTACCCAAAATCTATAAAAAACTTATCAAACTCAACACTCAAAAACCAAATTATTCATTTCAAAAATGGGCAAAAGACTTAAACATTTTTCCAAAGAAGACATACAGATCACCAATAAACACATGAAAAGATGCTCAACATCACTCATCATCAAGGAAATACAAATCAAAACTATGATGAGATATCACCTCATATCAGTCAGAGTGGCTAAAATTAACAACATAGGAAACACGTTGGCAATGACACTGAGAAAGGGGAACCTTCTTACATTGCTGGTGGGAATGCAAACTGGGGCAGCCACTCTGGAAAACAGTATGGAGGTTCCTCAAAAAATTAAAAATAGAACTATCCTATTATCCAGCAATTGCACTTCTGGTATTTACCCAAAGCATATAATAATACTAATTCAAAGCTATACATGCACCCCAATGTTTATATCAGCCTTACCAAAAATAGCCAAATTATGAAAAGAGCCCAAATGTCCATCGACAGAGGAATGGATAAAGAAGATATGGTATACATATATACAATGGAATCTTACTCAGACATAAAGAATGAAATCTTACCATTTGCAATGACAGGATGGAGTTAGAGTATATTATGCTAAGTGAAATACATCTGTCAGAGAAAGACAAATAGCATATGATTTCACTCATATGTGGAATTTAAGAAACAAACAAAAAATGAACATAGGGGAGGAAAAGAAAAAATGAGCAAACCAAGAAACAGTCTTAAGAAAGAGAAATGATGATTATCAGAGGGGAGGTAGATGAAGAGACTGGAAGGTGGGGATTAAGGAGGACACTTGTGATGAGCACCAGGTGTTGTGTATAAGTGCTGAATCACTGAATTCTACACCTGAAACTAACATTACACTTTAAATAAAAACTTGAGGAAAATAAATACATATTAATTTAAGTTTTAAGAAATAATTCTTTTAAGGATTTTATTTATTTATTTGAAAGAGAGAGACATAGTGAGAAGGAACACAAGCAGCTGGAGTGGGAGAGGGAGAAGCAGGCTTCCAGCCGAGCGCTCGATCCTAGCACCCTGGGATCACGACCTGAGCCAAAGGCAGATGCTTAACAACTGAGCCGCCCAGGTGCCCCAAGAAATAAATAATTTTTTTTAAGTCAGGGGTATAAAAAATTATATAAACATCTATTACTGACTCTATGTATTCAAATAATTCATGAAATGATTTCTCTATACAAGAAAATACTAAATATGGCTTCAAATAAAGGAATATATAAACAGCAATTATGAAAGAAGCCAGACCAAAACACCCCAAGCAAAAGAGAAAAGAAAAAATTAAAGCAGAGAATACTCCAAACTAAGTTTCTACAAATGAATCACCTTTTGATGTTTTAGGTGCACTAGAGTTAGTTTACAAAAGAAAAATTTTATTTTATTGTAAAAATCTAGAACGGCCCATTTTATTTATTCAAAATGTCTAATGGAATGTTAGTTCTTTTTCCACCTAACAAAGAGGGGGTCTACTCATGGCTTTAGGTTATATTACCATTTATTCAAAGTGGGAAAGTGGAACACTACAAAAATGGAAAGTACAAAGTGGAAAAACTAATCTTGAATGATAACACCTCATTCACGCATATGAAAGGGCTCATAATGGCAGGAGTCAGTACAATGGTTTTCAAATTATGTTCCTGGAGCCTCATGGACTCATTTTAGGGAATATATTGGTTATGTCTGACAGAGGAACTCTGAATAAAATTTTGTTTGCACAGGAATCTTATTCGCAAAAAACAGTTTTTAATTTGAGAATCATCACCTTAAAGCTAAAGGATTTTAGCCCTATTTAGAGCTAGGGACATTTAGGGTACAACCAAGCCAGGCAAAAGTTCTTTTTGAAAACAACACACAACTACCAGGTAATAAGAATTTTAATACTGCACTGTACACTAAAAGTAGAAGCAATAAACATATTAGAAATAATTCAGGCTTTTAAGCCAGACAGTATTTGAAATTCAAGCTCTGTCACTAACTAGTTATGTATTCTTGGCTTATTTAACTTCTCTGAGCCTCAGTTTCCTCTTTCATAAAGTAAGTTACAATGCCTTAATTTTACAGAACTGTTTTAAGATCAAACAAGATAATGTATTTGAAGCACTCAACACAGCATCTGACACACGGAAAGCATTCAGTAATAAATGACAACTACTGTCATTACTAAAAAATATTTTGTATCTTAACTCACTTTTAAAAAGCACCCACACAACATCTGGCACAGAGAAAGCATTCAACAATAAATGACAGCTATTATCATGACTAATGAAATAATTTATATTTTAACTTACTTTAGAGGAAAAAAAATTCTAATAGATTCACCTGTCAGCTTTTTAATAAGGAAAAACATGCCAGAAGTTAAAGAGTATTATACTAGTTAGCTCCTCTGTTTCATCCTATGAAATAACATAAAAATAACTTTTTTTCCATCTTCAAGGCGCGTGATTATTGATGGCTATAATACAGGTACTTAGAAAAGATTTGTGTATTCACAGTAGCATTTCTGTGAGATACTTAGATTATTTGAAAAGCTAATGAATGCTGGTATTTTCATTAAGCATCTACTTATATAATGTGACACAGGCTGAACAGCAGAAACAGCTTTATACCATAAGAACTTTTTAACATAAGAAATAAAATCACTCTGCATTTGTTTTGTTTATTTATTTATTTTTAAAGATTTTATTTATTTGTGAGAGAGCAGAGAGCCAGCACCCACACAAGTTGGGGAGGGGCAGAGGGACAAAGAGAAGTAGACTCCCTGCTGAGCGCAGGGAGCCCTGGCTGGGCTGGATCCCAGGACCCCAGGGTCACAACCTGAGCCAAGGCAGCCTTTTAACCAACTGAGCCACTCAGGCACCCACTCAGGTAACCCCTTTTAAGAGTTTTAAATTCTTTATTTATTTCTGTCGTCTTTGCTTTGTGTTGTTTTCTACATGGAACAGCGCTCTCTCTGCCAGTAAAAATCCTTTCAAAAACAAGCTCAAATCCAGTCTTTTCCAAATATCCATGATAACTGGACAGTGACCAGTTAATCATGCTACTGAACATAGAGCACATTATCATTCATACTAACTGTTCTCAAGTCCTTTAAAGTTCCTAGTTCATTTTCACATCATATTTATCTTACTTGTGCCTCAAAAAAGCCCTGACTAAAGTAGAGTAAGAATTAAAAGTTTAAAATTTTATCTCCCAACGGCTGACTCCAGGCCTGGAGAATGAAGACATTAAATAAGAAAAATAAAATCTCCATTTTAACAATAGGAGAAGACTGAAGTGTAAAGACTTAATGAAGACTACAAAAATCTTAAGAATAGAAGTTCAAATCTACATCTTCATCATCATCCTACTTACTGCTCAGGCTAAAGGCTCTCTTCATAGCAGAAAACTTAGAGGTAGAGCAGGAGTCATTGCCCCTAGTCCCAAGAATTCAGATCTTTTCTATTAATAAAGTCCTTGTGTTTTGTAAAACCAAACTTAAGACAATTTTTTCTCCTTGTTTCTTTTGGTTCTTACTTATTTTACTAACTAGATTTTGTAAGTATAATTGACACCTAAGAAGTGAATAACAACTAAATATTATCTAAATGGATAAACACTTTAGTCACCAAAATTACAACAAAAAAATTGGGGGAGTGTTTCATAGACTCTCCACACTGATCTGTTAGTAAATAACCTAAAAATTCCCCCTAAATCTTACTTACCTCTAGCTTGTCAAATATTTGAAACATATCAAAACTGCTAATATACTAAGTCTAATTGCCTTGATTACAGGGAATTTCCAATTAGATGAAATTCTTTCAGAGCCCATTTACTTATTTTAGCTTAATGAAGAACTATACAAAGAACTTTAATTCTACCTTAACAAGGAAACTTCATATTCCTTCAATGGACTTTATTGAGTAATGGCTGTATACAAATTTATTATGTCACTTATTATAACAGCACTTGCCCTCCATAATCATATGTAACAACACCACCTGAAGTGTTTACTGAATAGAAAGACACTAATCTAATTAGGAAATCACTCGTAACCATGTACGTTTTCACACTAGTAGTCATAAAAACTAGTTACTACTATTTTTTCACAGAGTATTTAGGATATCAAAGATCTCTATAACTTACAGAAATTATTTTAAGATTTTGAGTCCATTTTTAGTGCCAAGTGAGAACAAATTCAAAGCTAGTTAGCCTACTTAACAGGAAAAAATAAAACATCTTATTATTTTTTTAAATATATTTTTAAATTCAATTAACATATAGAGTATTATTAGTTTCAGAGGTAGAGTACAGTAATTCATCAGTCTTATGTAACGCCCAGTGCTTATTACACCACGTGCTCCCCTTACTGTCCATCTTATTAAATAAGGTTTTATTTAAAATCACCCAAGGGGGAAAAAAAAGCCATCAAGAATGTCATTCAAGAACTATTAGCACCATTCCACTTTACAATATATGAAAAACTTAACATGAAGGCATGAACTTGAAAACAGAAAGTCAGTTCCTATACATATTCATCAAGTTTCTTTTTATAATTGTTTTTTAAAGTGCTAAAACCAACCTGGTATAGAAAGTGTTGGTCCCCCTTGGTAATGTGATGATCCTGTATCCTGGGTCAAGTCAAACAGTAACTCTGAAGAATTATTAGACACAACTCGTGATGAGTTCGTTATATAACCCTGTTAAAATATTTCAAAGGAAGAATATTACATTTATTCAACGTAGTTATAATTATTTTGTTTCATAAGCTTTTATAAAGGTAAATTTAAGTGTATGTCAATATTATAAGAACAGCCTTTGATGGCTCAGTTAGCAATTAGTAAGTTATAAAACGCAGAGGTAATTATTACTGTCAAAATCATCATCTACCAAAACTGAAAGTAAGCTCTTACAGCTGGTTTGTTCCTAACTAGCCAATTAAAACAGGGCAAATTCTAGTCTTTTTTTTTTTTTTTTCAGGAGAAAGGAAACATATATACCCATTTTAAATCAGCGGGATTGATACAGTCTAGAGGGCTACTAAAAATACAGTATTCCCATCAAACAGCAAACATTTAAACTCACAAAATCTACAATTCAAAGGAATAAAATAGGAAAACATATTGACATACGTACCAATTTAAAAGCTTCTGTATCTCTTTAAGCCCCCAAGACAAAATATCAGGGCAAACAAATTAGAAATCAATCTGCAATATTGTGCATTAGGATTAGGGATGAACATAGTACATAGTCTGAACTTGAGAATCATCTTTATTGGAAAAATTTATAAGGCAAGGGTCAGGAAAAGAATGTCCCGTCCTTCCTGCTAATCCACAGAAAGCCATGCAAGATTGAGGTAATCTCCCATTTTATACGGCAAACATGAAAGCTGCCTGGTCAACAGGGTAAACCCAAGTAAGAAAGCCAGGCAAACGGGTTAGAATGGAAGCTATTTATAGGAATAATCTGGGACAGCTGCTCTGCTCCTCGATGCCTTAGGGCTCAAGGGAAGTTTTAGCCTTTCTGTAAGGAGAAAAGATGGTCCCAGCTAGGAGGACAATCTCAAGAAGAGTCAAAAGTATGAGCTGAATAATGTGCTCAAGAATTAGGTAGTATAAATCTGTGTTAGCACACATAGATATTTAGTATAATTATGAAAAGTGTGATCAATTTAGGGATGCATACACCAATACTATTATATATTAAACATACTATTGGACACACTCACAAAATATATTCCAAATCTATCTTTTAAAGACTATTGTAGAGTGAATTTTGGACCATTCTTTATGTTATAATATACAACAAGCTAAAGTTTTAGGATAAGCAATGCTTAAAAATCAAAAGGGGAAAAAGTCACCTTAAGAGAAAAATGGGCAAAGGCAATAAAATGAGACACTTCAAAAGCAAAATACAATACATAAAAAAAAATTTTTTTCCCAACCTGTTAGTCAAAGAAATGCAAATAAAGACAATGGCAATTTTTAACTACTGAATTGGCATTGTTTTAAAGATAATAATATGTAATATAAAATAACTGGCTACTCCTCTTAAAAGTATTCAAGTCATGAAAGAAAAAAATGAATGACAGAAAAATATGAGATTAATAAGAAAAAACTAACTGCAAGGTGTGATCCTGAATAAGCTCCTGGAAATGAAAAATGACATTAGTTGAAACATTGGTAAAATTCAATTCAGGTTTGAAGTTTACTTAATGTTAATTACCTGATAATGACTGATAAAATATTAGCATTAGGGAAAACTAGGTTAGGCATATATGAGAATTCTCTGTATTATTTTTCTTGTAAGTCTAAAATTAGCTTCAAATAAAAATTTAAAAATTAAAAAGTAATTCACTCTTGGTAAAGTAGAGGTTATATTTTGATACAACATTTTTGCATGAATATGTTGGCAACAGCTATCAAAGGTTTTATGTAAATTCACATAATTTGGTCCAATTATTCCACTTTATAAGTTTATGAGAAGGAAATGAGGATGTTAAATGAGAATTATTTTTAATAACAAAAATTAAAATCTGTATGTCTAACAAAAGAATGGTTAAGTAAATTATGATAGACTGTCATGCAAACACTATGTTCTTGAGAAATATCCAATGGCATAATCCTAGTAGAATGTTCAGAGAAAAAAGAGGAATACATATTTCTATACATAGTATGGTCCTGATTTATATACTCTGTCTGCAGGGGGGAAAAAAATCAAAATATAGTATCCTTCTCTCTTTCTAAACTTCTCTCCAAAATAAATATTAAAGATAGAACATAAAGGTCTTACTTGGTTTGTGCTTATTAACTACAGGATAATTAAGTTTTCAGGATTTGGGTTTGCTAACTTTTCTACTCACACTGTGTTAAGTTATGGAAACAAAATGAATAAAAGGAGTCAAAAGGTATAAACTTTTGGTTACGGAATAAATTAGTCATGGCAATGTAATGTACAGCATGGTGACTACAGATAATATCACTGTATTGCATATTGCTAAGAGTGTAGATCTTAAAATTTCTCATCACAAGAAAAAAATTCTGTAACTACATATGGTGATAGATGTTAACTAGATTGTGATGAACATTTTGCAATATAAATACATATCAAATATTATGTTATGTTGTACACCTGAGATTAACAAATGTTGAGTGTCAATTATACTTCAATAATACATTTTTAAAATTTTAAAAAGAAATGAGGTTTCCTCACCACACTCTGCACAACTTGCAGAATAAATAAAATACCAAATAAGCAAATAGTTGTTTTAAACAAAAAAGAATTATGGAACCAGGTACTGAAGTAACTCAAACCACTTCTAGAATTTGAGGCCTAACAAGGCAAAATCTTTATTTGAACTGTAACATGTAATATAAAAAATGCATAATACCATATGACCTCACTGTAACCAAGCTCAATCTTATTTAGTAATATTTTCTCCAAATATTTGCACTTAGAAAATATCCACTTATATTTTCCAAAATAGTTATTTAACAGAAATATAGTTAATACTCTTAAAAGCTTTGTTAGGAAACAACTCTGGTTAATTAAGCTCCAGAATTTCAGACAGCAGGCACACATTGTTCAACAATAACTGGTTAAAATAATTCTCCAACAGGGAGAATATAAAAAGTTCAGAAAAATATCAAATACAATAGTAAGGGTAGATTCAGGGATTCAGAAGACCGGCACATTTAACTATATACCTTGGGCAAGTTACTTCTGAGCTTCAAGTTATTCACCTTTCAAACTAAACGAAGAATAGTCACAATTGTTTTAAATGTACTTGTACTTCATGATTTAGATATGTATTAAATCAAATAGTTGTCACATTACTAATAAAAACCTAGTATTATATCCTATTCTATAAATAGGTAAACTAAGGTCAGTTGGGGTTATATGAGGCTCCCAATACAGTCCTGCTTGTTAGTGATGGAGCTGTAATGAGAACCCAGAACCTGATTCCAAAGTTATAGACTTAAGCTAGATCACACTGACTTTAAGTGATAATAATATATCCCTACTACCAGCAAGAGTTCTGAAAGAGATGTTGAAGTATAGAGATACTTCATGCAAAAGTAAACACACATACACACACACACACACAGGACATAAAATGAAAAACTATTATTTATTAAAAGCAGTGGCTTCCAAAATTCAGGGTAAATTCCCTTAAATAGGGGCACCTGGGTGGCTCAGTTGGTTGAGCGACTGCCTTCGGCTCAGGTCATGATCCCGGAGACCGGAATCGAGCCCCACATCGGGCTGCCTGCCCAGCAGGAAGCCTGCTTCTCCCTCTCTCACTCCCCTTGCTTGTGTTCCCTCTCTGGCTGTGTTTCTCTCTGTCAAATAAATAAAAATAAAATCTTTAAAAAAAAAAATTTTCCTTAAATAGGGAATTCATCCCAGAATATATGTTATTCTTAACTTTGCACATTAGAATGACTTGAAGAGATGTTTGTTTTGTTTTGTTTTGTTTTTACAAGATACCATTTCCAGGACCCACCCAGATGAACTGGCACAGCCTCTCCTTCTAAAAGCTTACCAAAACTGAGAAACACTAAATGAGATGTTTTGATTTTAAAACTGTACACAACTAATGAACTGTTGAACACTACACCAAAAACTAATGATATACTATATGCTAGCTAACTGAACATAATAAAAAAATAAAAATTAAAAATATAATTAAAACTATGCCCAGAACATACACATCTTAGAAATAGCCTTACTTTCTAACTTTTATAACACCAAAGATACAAACCTTCCCTTTGTTGTTGTTGTTGTTCTTTCTCTCACTAGGTCCAATAATGGAAAGCTTTTTATTAATTAAACTGAATTAAATAGTAAAGTTTCTTTTCCAGTTTTCTATCCTGCAAAAGCCACAACTTACAAAAAAAACACTGAGTTAATTTGATTCCAACTAATAGCAAAAAATCTAAAATTTTAAGTAGCTTTCCATCTTTTAAAATATTAGTAATAACCTGCAGAATCTTACGATCCAAGATTGAGAGTCAGTAGTCTGGGTAAAATCTCTCATTTTAGAAATGCAGAAAATGAGGCTCAGAGATGTTTCAACAATGCTTATTAACAAGGATGAATCAGCACTCAAGTCTCTTCCTTCAATCTAAGTTATCCAGGGCTTATATCACTATTAGTTACTATTTCAGATAGTTATTATCTCAAGTAATAATAACTTAGGGAGAGAAAAATATTTGCCTTAACATATTCTTTTATGATACATAACATCTTCAAAATATAAGTGAGAGGTGAATTTACTTAGCCATAGATTTAAAAATTTGTAGCCTTTCTTTTCATTGTTATATAAATTACAATAACTCTTCTATTAAAAATAACACCTCAAAATACCCATTCTTAGTGCTAACAGAGCTGTGGATTACCTAATAGTAATATGATATGAAAGATAGAAAAAATGGATTATTCCTACCAAAAATATTTGGATTCAATTCTGGTTTTGAACTTGAATACTTGCAAGAAAATTTACAGGTGCTTTTGATAGAGAATAAGGGAATTACTGTCAAAAGAACAAGCATTTTCATTAAAATTTATTATTTCTCTAAAGCCAGTGCCAAAGAGCTTACAATAAGCATGACAAAACCACTAAGTTAATTCAATTTCAACTAACAGCAAAGAATCTTTACATTTGGGGTAACTATTTGTATGAGTACTCTCCTTGGCTTCAGGACCACTTTACACATTTAAAAATTATGGAGGACCCAAAAGAATTTTTATTTATTTGGGTTATACCTATTGATACTTACCATATTAGAAATTAAAACAGAGAAATTTTTTAAAATATTTATTTATTTTAAGTAACAATAATAAACCCATTACAAATTAACATAAATAACATTGTTATGAAAAGTGACTATCTTGTAAACACACAAAAAATTTGTGAAAAGAGTGGTACTGTTTTACATTTCTGAAAATCTCTTTAATGTTTAGCTTAATCAAAAACTGTTGCAGTTTCATTATCTGCCTCTTCCTTCAATTTGTTAGGATATGTTGTTTTGTTTGAAAAATAGAAAATCTGGCTTCATAAAGATATGTAATTGAATAAGGGAATAGTATGTTAATAGCAATTTAGGATAACTATGAATATACTTCTTTGATACTACACCAAAATTCAACAGTTGGTATTTTCTTAAGAGTTTACTGTAGTGTGGCATCTGACTTCTTATTTACTAAACTTTTTGTACTTTGTTACATTCTAATCTATTGGTCAATCTCACACTTTGAATGGATTTTTTATCTGTATGATTTTGTAACGTCATGCACTAGTTATTTTGAAAATATTGGTTTCTTTGGATTATGCAAATCCTCCAAATGTTCACAGAATTCATTATACAATATCAAAAAATCATATTTATTAATTGCACCATCGAGAGGAAAGTCTTTAAGTAAAGGGAAACTGTCAAGATGATAGTGGCAAATACAAGTCTTCCAAAATTCTAATTTGGGCTTGAAAGCTCAATTTTACCCAAGAAAGGCTATTAGTTGTTTTCCTTTCCTTTAAAAGGTGCACTCTGTTCAATTTTGAGGAAATGTCTGCCAAACAACCAAAAGACTGACTCACTCACTACGTGTAGCAGCCAGACTCTAAAGTGACCTCCATTATCTCCACCCCCTGGTGTTCAAGTCCTGCATGATTCCCTTCCTTTTAGTGTACGCAAGACATGTGACTTATTTCTAACCAACAGAATACAGCAAAGGTGACAGGATATATAAGATTTTGGGTATGTGACTACATTACATAAGATCATAAGGCCACTCTCCTAAGGATTTTTCTCTCTTGTGAGCTTTAAGCAAGTAGGAAGCCATGTGGGAAAGACCCACCTGACAAAGCCAGAGACTCTTCAGTGTGACAACTGTTAACAAATTGAATGTGTGCCAATTACCATGAGAACTTGGAAGCAGATACTTCTCCAGTCAAGCTTCAGATGAGACTGCAACCTCAGAGTCCATACCTTGAATGTAGCCTCGTGAGACCCTGAAGCAGAGGATCCAGCTAAGCCATGACCTGACTCCTAACCCATGTAAACTATGAGATAATAAATGTGTGTGGTTTTAAACCATTGTTTGTGGTAATATTGATACACAAAAATATATAATACACCATGGTTTATGAGTCATTTTTTTCAAGTAAAAGTAGTCTTCTATTTTTAAAAAATGGGTAGTTTAGCTCACATTTCAATCACACAAGTGCTTTTCCTCAAGATAACCATTCAACTTCAGACACAGAAGTACTTTTGCATACTATCCATTTCATCACACAAAATACTTTTAAAAGACACATATTCAAAGGCAGATTTAACAAATAACATGTTAATACTTCATCAAGGAAACCAAGTATGAATATACTTTATTAGGAGTGCATAGTGATGAATACAAAAACTACTCATACTTGGTACCACTGTCTTGATTTATACTAAGGCACCACCAGTTTCCCCAGTATTACCTTTGCATCAGCAACGCATATGTCAACACGGTAGAAAAGGCAAATAGTGTCTTTATATTATCATGACAATAGTACTGACTCCCAAACCCATGAAAGGATCCCAGGGGCTGAAGACTACACATTGAAAACTGTTGCACTAAGGCAATGGTTCCATTTTAAGTTTATATTTATATATAATATGTATGTATATATGTATGTAAATACATACAAACCATGGGTTAGTGTTTTATTTTGCCAGCTGTGTGACCTTGAATCAACAATTTAGCCTCTGTGAATCTCAATTTCCTCAACTATAATATAGGAATGATAATAATAGTGTACCCTTCACAGGACAGTTAAAAATTAAATAATTTATGTATAGCATTTAGAACAAAGCCTTACACATACATATCAACTGAATATTAACTATTACCATTAACTATTATTAGTTGAGGTTTTTAAACTAACTATATTATGAAGATATATTTTCAGAATAAAAATCTATAATGTCCTCTCAAAAGTTTTTCCCAATTAAGAACCAAGAACAACTGAGGCAATTTAAATCTTAAATAATTTAAATCTTAAATAATTTAAATCTTAAACAATTTTCCATTATGCAATATTCATTATGCTTTTATCATGTTTTAATAACACAATTTTCAATACTTTACCTATTTAATTTAAGCATGTCACCTGGTTTAGGAACTGAGTGGATGGGTAGTTCTTGCAGTTATTACTCTGGGTACTGGCTAAGATATCATAAAGATGGTGACATTTTTTAATTTTAATTATGATTCTATTGGGTGACTACTCAAGACAATCCAGAATTTTAATTGGTATTGTTTATACTAATAAATAATATCCAATGTATCCCTGAGCCATGTAGTTTCAGAAACACTTACAGGTTTAGACAAAGGCTGAACAATAACAGAACTATCTGAAGATCTAGATTCAGGATGAAAATTTACTGGTGAGGCAGCCACCGGATTTGATGTTGGGTTCGCGTAGTGTTGACTTGTAGACTTGAATGCAGCAGTAATACCTGTATTTAAAATTGCACAATACATTACATATATTTTTATATAACTAATGATATGAAAATACTTCACTTTATAAGTAAAAAAGTAAAGTAATACTATACCTCGACTGAGTGCACCATTCTTTACTCCCCTTGAATATGAGCTGGGGTTTACTCTATTCAAAATATCTACAAAAAAATTATATTTATTTTAAAACTCATTATTTGAATAGAATATATATTAAAAAAATAGAAATCCTGAGTTGAAACAATCAAATAGATTCCTGGAAAGAGGATATAAATTATCACTCACTTAAAATACAATTAATTTTAAACATATATATCTTTATCTACTAAAGAAACAAGATTACTAGTCCTGTTTTATAGAATAAGAACCACCTTTCTCACTGTAACTCAAAATCCAAAAGCAGAAATAAAAGATCAATAAATATGATTACATATAAGTCAAACTTTCTTCAGTTTCTTTTATGGCAAAGAAACAGTCTGCATAATTAGCAAAAATCTTCCAAGAATATATGTATATAGAGCCTACAACTAATGTATATGTCTTTCTTTGAAATATCCACTCAGGTTCTTATCACTGAAAACCAAACCCCTATCCAACCTCCATATCCCATTCACACCTTCCTTGAAGTATCATTCTGAGCAATCTCACGGATTACCTGCAGCATTAATCTTGAGTCTTGAAAAGGGAAAACTAGCACAGACTGCAGACTAATACAACTTAAGAGTTGATCAGAATACCTTATAACTTAAGGGGTTTCAAATCTACCAGTATATCAGAAGTCAATCTGAGCCTAAACAGAACTCTCAGGATCACTTTAAAGTTCCTGATTCCGGCATGCAACATCTGCAACTTCTAGATTATTTGCTAGTCAAACTAAAACAGCTGGTTACAAAAAGGTAAAAGCACAAACAAGTATTAAACCTCATAAAAATTTCCTTTTTCCCTTACAGTAAAAAAGAACCAGAGCCCATAAGTAACTCTATGAAGTACAGGAACACACAAAAGTAGGGCTGTTCTCTGACAATGGCAATGCAGTCTCTAAACCTAAGCATTACCTATCTCTTACAGAATAAAAACCTTCTCAAACAACCTGACACCATTTTCACTCAGAAATCCAAGATTAATTATTACTCAAGCCATCAAAGAACTATTGGCTAAAGTACTGTTTCGTGGCTGTATTCTACAACACAAGTTTTTACCCTCCTTTCTAGCAGTTCTATACAAACACTTAACTCATATTCCATAGGTTAAAATAAGTTGTGGCTTACACAAAAACAACAATAAAATTCACTTAAATTCCACATAATTATCCAGAAAATAATTTTTACTGGGATCAGTCTCCTTTTTGACAAAATTATTTTAAAACTAATAAACACTGTTGTAGTTGAATACTGTTAACAGCTTTCTACTAGTATAATTCAACTTGATCTTAACTGTCATTTTTTCAATAGATAATTTGAATAACTATTTTATAATATGGTAATTACCATATAAAATGATCACAATGACTAGAAAGTAGTTAAGAGAATATACAATCATGTTCCATTATCATCAACAAGCATGCCATCATGCCTAGTTCAATTTATAATCAAAGTGGCACTCCACTTAGAATCTAAAAGACTATCTGCCACAGGAAATGCTATTGGGAATTTAATTTAAGTGAAAAACCTGAATAAAAGTGCCATTCCAAGTTTAGAGCAATAGAAGAAAGAACCAAGCTTTGAGAAAATTTAAAGTACTGTCTTAATCACACTTTCGAGCACTGCGCCTCGATAAGAAAACTCTATTATGCTGGTCATATTCTTTGGTAAATTCCCCTGGCTTAAACAAGCAAACAAATAAACATGTACCTGCAATGGGACATGATCTATTTTCTCTTTCTGCCCTAAAATCTGTATGTTATTTCTCTGTACTTTTTTACACTTTTGAGTGGACCTTTTAAGAAGTGTCATTGGTCTCTGCTTTAACATTCTAACAATGTCTACTCCAACTACCCTAACTAAAATGTAATAATCCACAAAGGTACCAAAATGTTCTGCTAGAAAGCCATAAAAGATTTAAGTATTAACTAACTGCTACATCAAAGAAGTACAGTGGCCATAGATAGTGCTCTTCTCTCTCATGACTATAAATGCGATTTGGTAGATGAAATGTGGTCAGAAGCTGCAGACCCTGTTGGCACACAGGCTAGAGACTGCAATTATTCTCTGCCTATATATTTTGTAGTAATGAATGGATGACACTAGTTGCCTGGATGTGACAACCACTGTCTGAGACTAAAACTTATTTAGTATAATAGGACATTTGAGGAAAAGTATTCTAACCTGTTCCAGTTCTCTAATTCTGGGTTTAAGGGGTGGGAGGGCGAGAAATAAGTGGATAAACAGGTTACCTGGCTCCACTAAAAATGATTTCTAATTTCAAAAGACTGCCAATGTTACCAGCTAATCTTAGTCTATTTCTTTTCCTCACATCTGATACTTTAACCTTTTACCTCCCTCCTCAAGTCCACAATCACATCCTCACCCTGATTCTATAATTCTCATTCACCTCTCACCAAATCTGTCTCATCTAACTCCTCAGAGAGGAACGAGTACATAAGTACCTTATAAGGCAGTTTGCAAGTTTTACCATTAGAAAGAGTATTTTATAAAAACTGATTCCACTAAAAGTATATGCTTACTTGAAATTGCTGGTTTTGAACTTGAAATCTCTCCAACAAAGATTGGCTCATCATCATCATCATCCTCAACCTCTTTTACTTTCTTCTGCCATGGTTCTAACTCTTCTTCTTCACATTCCATAAAGAGTTCTGCCATTTTTGAAGTATCTAATTTTCAAAAGGAGAGAAGCAAACATTATTTTCAAAAAGGAAAGTAAATACATTTTTTAAAATTCACAGTATATTTAAGATCTACTTTAATAGCCCTAATAGCAATTCGTGACTTGATATTTGTAGTCAGTTCATGGCAGCAACAGTGAGAAACTCAGAGCTCACTCTCTAAGATAAAAACTAATAAATTTAGATAAATAGATAATGGTTGACAGTAGTTATTTACATGAAACAGTCAAAATGAATCCCAGTCATATGCCTATAGTATAATTTTATCTATAAAAAAGACTGTACCTAACCATTATCTGGGGGGTAAAAGTATTAACAAAAGGGAGATAAACTAAGAATAAGAGGCAACTCATAAGAGATATACTACAAAAACTGAACCAAATTCACGAATTCCAGGCACAAAGCAGGGATGAGGTGCTAAACTAAAATAAGGGAAGCCATTCAGGGCAAATTAGACATTTCTTCCCTAAAGAAATAGATCAAAGAATGTGCAGTAAATATGAACATACATCACCCTAGAGGTTCTGACCAAGCACAGAGCTCCTAGGATGAATTTTAAATATTAAATGTTACTCTTAAATATTAATATTTAAATATTAAATATTAATGGACAATCAGTAAGTACCAGAAGCTTCAGGAAAACCTCCTGTCTTTTAGGCCAAATCATTTAAAAGATAAAGAATCCTAAGGAAAAAAAAAGGATTAAAAATAAGATAGTCAAAATTTTTTAATTCAGTTTTTTAAAAATCAAAATATCCCCAGAGGTGGAACTAAGAGAAAAAGAGAAAAATACAACACACACACACACACACACACACACACACACACACCACACACTAGAGAACACAAGGTTGTCAGAGAAAATCAATTTCAAAGTACAACATTCACCTAATAAAATTTACAGAAAGAGAACAGAGAAAAAGCAGAGAGTAGGTTATCTGAGAAATAATACAGGAATATTTCGTAGACTGGAAAACATAAATCTCTGGGTTTTAAGACCCCACTAGTTACACAGCACGACAATCAAGAAAAAAGTTACATCAAGACACATCATCATGAAATTTCAGAATAAAAGAGATAAAGAGATCTATGGGGTGGGAAGAACTCCTCATATACAAAAGGTCAATAAGAACCACAGAATAGTACTTTAGTAGTAAAAGACAGTAAATAATATTTCAATAACTTCTTACCAAAATTATTTTTCAATCTGGAATTCTCTACCCAAACTTTTCATCAAGTGTGAGAATAAAGAACAGCAACATCATATAAAATTTACTTCCCAGGTAAACCCTTCTCAGAAAGTTACTACAGAATCCATAAAAAGATGAGACTTAGCTAAGAAAGCAGACACAGCATGTAGAAAACATGGTATTCAATACAATACAAAGTCCTAGGACAAAAGCTGTTCAGCAGACCCAGAAGACAACCAGTGCACACTAGATAGGATCAGTACTTCAGGAGGAAATGACTCTGGGACACCAAAGAAAAGATGATTAAAATGTAAACTTTTACAATTACCTGACAAGTTTTACTGTGTAGAAAACTGAATTGAGAGGCTACTGAAGGATGTGGGGAAATGTGCCTACAGATTTTAATACAACTTTGCAAACAAAAAAGCATTAAAAGCATTAATAGCTGATACATGAGAAAGAGAAAGGGAGGGAGGGGGAGTGGGAGGTAATGGTAAATGTATGTATTCTATGTATAATAGCATATTAAAAGCATATTACAATGCTCATCAGCAAACATTTATTGTAGTCATCATAATAAAACATCAACTATGGATTAAACCAAATATTGAGATAATAATTACATTGGGAGATACTTGGAAGGAAGGAAGGCGTAGCTCTAAGAAAGAAAAAATTCTCATGATTATTAGAAAATGGTTAAAAATGATTATACAACAGACAGCACAACACATATGCACATATGAACACAAGCACTCTTCAAGAAACTGTGGTTAAGCCATTTAAAGCCTTTTCAGCCGGTCTTGACTTTTTCAACTACGTGCATATAATGCTTTAAGCTGAGATGGAGAAAAAAGAGAAGGTGGAGGGGGGAGGGAAAGAGAAACAGTACTGAGGCCCTAAACTGAAGTAGTAACAGTGGAGATGGATATAAGTGGATGTAACTAAATACATGGAATAAGATGAAGGGTGGTCTATCAAAAACGAACAAAAAACAAAAAAAAAAAAACAAAAACCACCAAAAAACAAAAAATAAAACACCCTCCAGAGTTCTGGCTTTCATAATATCTTTCATTTATCATTTAAATATAGTCATTTCTAAGGGTAATTTTTTACTAGAGTAATGCCACTTCTATTTTTGACTCAAAATTAGGAAAATGTTCTACTACTTCTTAAAAGATACTATAACTGAAACAATGCTTTGGGAATGGAATACAAAGGAACCACCATATCAAATTAAGATCCATTCTTTTATAAATTTTTTAATTTTTTCCTTTCTATAGAAGTATGTCACAAATTATTTCCTGTCTTAACATTATTTAGATGCTAATAGCCCACCTACCAACACAAAAAAGGCCTCCCCATTTTCCCAAATGTCATGAACATCATGAACTGATCCCTTTCTTCTCTAAACTATATTATTTTGTTAATTATATAGAATTCTTCAAGTCAAATGATTAAAAATATATGTCCCAAGACCAAACTGAGCTCTTCGACTGTATTTCTTTCTACACCCTAGATAGGCCACAGTATATAATAATTTATGGATCAGGAAACTAAGTGCTCAGGCAATGCATAATTTTTTAAAATTAGGGAAACTCACAGAATATAAATAATAAGTTTCCGATCAATTTGTGTTATGGGCTGAAGTATGTTTTTCCAATATTCATATGTTAAAGTCTTCACCATTAGTACCTCACAATATTACTTTATTTGGAAATAGGGTCTTTAAAGAGATGATGAGGTTGAAATGAAGTTACTAGGGTGGGCACTAATTCAATATGACTGGTATCCTTAAAAGATGAGACGAGGACATGGATACATGCTTTGAGGTAAGATCATCTAAAGGCATAGGAAGCATATGGGCATCTTTAAACCTAGGAAAGAGGCCTGGTACAGATCCTTCCTTCGTGGTCCTCAAAAGAAATCAACTCTGCCAAGACTTTGATCTCATACTTCTAGTCCCCAAAACTCTGAGAAATTCGGAAATAAATTTCTGTTGTATAAGCCATCCAGTCTATGGCTCTTGGTTATAGAAACCCTAGCAAACAATAAAGAAGACAAAGGTCATCCTCATTCCTCTTCTTCTTTTTTTTTTTTTAAGATTTTATTTATTTATTTGACAGAGGGAAATACAGCTAGAGAGGGAACACAAGCAGGGGGAGTGAGAGAGGAAAAAGCAGGTTTCCCGCCGAGCAGGGAGCCCGATGTGGGGCTCGATCCCGGATCTCCGGGATCGTTACCTGAGCCGAAGGCAGTCGCTTAACCAAATGAGCCACCCAGGCGCCCCTTCCTCATTCTTCTTAACAGGGCATTGCCACTAGAATTACACTCAGGATAGATGGTTGAGAAAAAAAAAACTAAAGACATAACAGCTTTATGTTTTTTTAGAAATAATTTTGTCTATGCATAAAAGAAACATAGGTAATTATGTACACCGAACTAATAGTTATCACTGGGCATAAGAAGAAAAAAAACTTCATTTCTACTTTACTCACTTAATTTGCATTATTTGTTATGTGACCATTTGATACTCTAACAACAAAGTTTTTTTGTCTGTAAGAAAATGTGCCTACCTCTCCTCCTTTCTACTGAAGCAAATTTATTAGTACAAAAGCCACATATACTAGTATCAGTTGTGGCAGCAACACTTACTTTTTGGCTGAAAAGGATTGTCGCCCATCAAGTTGCAGAGTTGACTTTCTGTAAACTGTCACCTAAGTACTGACACATGATATCAGTCAATTTTATGAGTCACTTTAAGTAATGCCAAATACTGAAATATGAAGCTTGGGGTTCAGAAACTCTTGGATCTAATTTTGATCTCAAAACTCACCATGTGACTCCAGACAAGAGAGCAATTTATATCTCAGTTTTCCTTCCTATAAAATAAAGATACCTAGTATTAGAGTGAATCTCATTAAATTTACACATACTTCATCTTTTTTCCTGTGAAAAGCTCAATCTGTGTGTGTGAACTTTTATTTTTTATTTTTATTTTTTTATTGTTACTTAAATTTTTTTTCAGTGTTCCAAGATTCATTGCCCATTCCCCACACCCAGTGCTCCATGCCAATAGATGCCCTCAGTACCCACCACCAGGCTCTCCAATCCCCCCACCCCCTTCGCTCCAAGTTCCTCAGTTTGTTTCTGTGTCCAAAGTCTCTCTTGTTTTGTTTCTCTCCCTGAATTACCCTACTTCCCATTTACTTTCCTTCTCCTACTGTCTTCTATATTATCCCTTACGCACCACACGTAAGTGAAACCATGTGATACTTGACTTTCTCTACTTGGCTTATTTCACTCAGCATAATCTCTTCCAATCCAGTCCATCTTGCTACAAAAGTTGGATATTCATCCTTTCTGATCGAGGCATAGTATTCCATTGTATATATGTACCACATCTTCTTCATCCATTTGTTTGTTGATGGGCACCTTGGCTCTTTCCACAGTTTGGCGATTGTGGCCATTGCTGCGATGAACACTGGGGTACATATGGCCCTTCTTTTCACTACATCTGTATCTTTGGGGTAAATGCCCAGTAGTGCAATTGCAGGGTAATTCTATAGAGCTAAGGGTAATTCTATAGAGCTAAGGGTAGCTCTATTTTTAATTTTTTAAGGAATCGCCACACTGTTTTCCAAAGCGGCTCCACCAGCTTGCATTCCCACCAACAGTGTAAGAGAGTTCCTCTTTCTCCGCAGCCTCTCCAACACTTGTTGTTTCCTGACTTGTTAATTTTGGCCATTCTGACTGGTGTAAGGTGGTATCTCAGTGTGGTTTTGATTTGAATTTCCCTGATAGCTAGTGATGATGAACATTTTTTCATGTGTCTGTTAGCCGTTTGTATATATTCTGTGGAGAAGTGCCTCTTCATGTCTCTTGCCCATTTTTTGATGTGTTCCTCTTCTTTTCGGATGTTGAGTTTGAGTAGTTCTTTATAGATCTTGGATACCAGCCCTTGTCTGTAGTGTCATTTGCAAATATCTTTTCCCATTCTGTGGGTTGCCTCTTTGTTTTGTTGATTGTTTCCTTTGCTGTACAGAAGCTTTTTATTTTGATGAAGTCCCAGAAGTTCATTTTCGCTTTTGTCTCCTTTGCCTTTGGAGACGTGTCTTGAAAGAAGTTGCTGTGACCAATGTCAAAGAGGTTACTGCCTATGTTCTCTTCCAGGATTTTGATGGATTCCTGCCTCACGTTGAGGTCTTTCGTCCATTTCGAGTTTGCCTTTGTGTGTGGTATAAGAGAATGGTCTAGTTTCATTCTTCTATATGTAGCTGTCTAATTTTCCCAGCACCATTTATTGAAGAGACTGTCTTTTTTCCACTGGATATTTTTTCCTGGAAAAGCTCAATTTTTAAGCTTGATATGTCTGACATATACTTGCAACTCACTTTATATAACTGCTTCATTCTTGAATGAACTCAAATATAGTAAACAAAATGGCATTCTATTAAGCACTTACTTCTTAGAAGAAGTCTGAATTATTAATCTATAAATAATTTCTTAAAGCATCCTTTTATAAAAATGAGTAATCATTTCATGATATATTTTAGTAAGTCTGAATTTTCAAATACTAAGGGATACTAATCTTTAACCATAACCTAATCACATTTCAGACATAAATGTAATTATTTCCACAAGAAAACATAACTTTAAATAAATTTTAGTTTATATTATAGTTTCTGATTTTTTATCAAAGACCTCAAAAGGGAAAGAAAATTAATTGAATATATTTCATCACAGATTAATCCATTCAAAAATAACTACTCACTGGCGTGTCTAGGCTGGCTCAGTCAGAAGGGAATACAATTCTTGTTCTCAGGGTCGTGGGTTCGAGGACCAGGTTGGGTATAGAGATTACTAAAAGATAAATAAATAAACCTAAAAAAATATTAACTACTCATTGCCTTCTGAATGCAAGATAATGTGCTAAGTTCTAGGCAAAAAACAAAAATGAGTAAGTCATAGTCCTTCCCTTCAGAAATTTATACTCTAGTATATCTCTATTTTGTTGGGTTTGAAAAAATATCGCTATTAGAATAAAAATTATCAGCAAGAAAGTTTATTTATTTAAAGAAAGAATTATTCTGGATTTACATATATACAGCATAAATTTTATAAAATTTACAAATTTTAAAATAACTTTTAGTTATAAAGCAAAAAAAGATAAAAACTAGACAGCAGACACCTAGAATACTAAAATGCATACTAATTCAATCTTTCTATTTTTCCTAATCCTCAGGCTTAAACAAGCAAATTTTCCTGCTTTTTAGTTTCTAATTTATTTGGAGTTCATTAATCCACAGGGAAAAATAACTATTATTTTAACTTCAGAAGTTAATATTATAAATGTTTTAGCTAGTATTGTAAGAGACTCTAACGAATCTTTTTATTTTAAAGACTTATTTATTTGAGAGAGAGAGAACATGGAGCAGAGAAAGGTGGAGAGGGAGAAGGAGAGAGAATCCTCAAGTAGACACTGATTAGAGCAGAGCAGCACCCGGGGCTCAATCCCATGTTCCCAAGATCATGACCTGAACCAAATCAAAAGTTGGATGGGTCAAGAAAGACACTTATGAATCTTGTGTTCTGAAGTCTGACTATTTAAATCTCATTAACTTAATTATTTGAATAGTTGTAGCTTACCTCTAAACTAATACCAATGTTAAGAATATATCAAGGAGATAAATATGTGACAATTTTTGCTCATGTTAAAGGACCTACTTGTTAGCAAGAGTAGAGAATATTTTCAAGAGCCAAAGTTACACAGCTTATGAGACTCAAATATAATATTTTTGAGTAGTTATATTGGCTTATAATAATGGTTATATTGAATATTATATAGTTGACATGTATTTTTTGCTAAGTAATCATATAAATATCTCTTACCAAAACTCTGAAATTAGTATTCAAGTTACAAATATTCAATTAATGAATGACTTGTCTATAAGAACAAACATCTACTGCCTATTATGATAGTGATGACTTTAAGATAACCTACTTCAAAAGCTCAAGAACCATAGCAACCTACTTAGAAACCTCAACTGGTAATAGTGTCAAACATGCCATAAAGCTGGAAATCCTCGGATGTAAATAGAACCATAATTTCACCTTAAAGCTGTACTATGTAATATACTAACCATTACCCACATGTGACTAAGTTTAATTAAAATTAAATAAAATTTAAAATTCAGTTCCTCAGTTTTACTAGCCATATTTCAAATGCTCAAAGCCACATGTGGCTGGTGGCTACTCTTTTGAACAAGTAAAGCTGCAGAACACTTCTACTAGACAACACTGGACTGAAGATTCATTGCCATATTTTGTTCTGGGTAATAAACAAACACTTTCATGAATTCCTTTGGCATCTTAGCCACTGAAGGATGCCAAAATTACCACCATAAAAGCCTCTCAGGTTGCCACTTCAGAATTTTGGTGTAAGGCACAGAATTTTATGAAGGATTAAATCAGCTGTCATGGAAGTGGAATATCCAGCAAAGATATGCAGTGGGGATCTCAAAGTTCTAAAATGTCTCTAATAGCTTCTGCAGCTCAAACTGAGCCCCAAAATAGAAAAAGAGAACACTCAATTTCAGCTACTGACTCATTTCATGACCATGTTTAATACATTTGTTTCTATGAAGAAAAAAATAAATTCCAATTAACTGACTTATCAAAGACTTTTTAGAAAATAATTGATACACTGCTGGAGACTGCTCACAGAAATATTTTTAATTCCTATCTCACTGTTTTGTTTCAGCCTTTACATATCTAAAAATTAAACAATATCTTAAATAATTTTTCCACAAAAATTTTAAAATCAATGGAAATGTAGGTCTAAATCTTTAATTGTTAGAAAAATTTACTTTTATCCATTCAGAAGTATCACCTGATACAGTATCACTGTGTTAAATAAAGGTAATGCATTTGCTCTGGTACATATGCACACAGTATGACACAGGTGTGGCTATGTACTAGATATAGTTCTACTTACTTTCTGATAAAAGATTAAGCAACTCTACAAGCCACAACTGTAGAGTCTGCACATGAAAAAGAGCATTAGGCTAGAAATCAAAAGAACCAAGCATAAACCCAGCACTGCTACAACTTGCAGTCAAGTCACCCTACAATTCTGAGACTCAGCTCTTAGGTCAACTAATAATCTCTACAGCCTAATTCAGCTCTGTACTTTACTGTATACTACATACTTTAAACATTTATTAACAATGAACAGTAAAACATGGTGAAGAATGAACATCACATTCAAATTCTGACTCAACCATTTATTATCTAGATGACCTTGGGGAAGTTAATGTCTGTGCCTTGCTTTACTATATACATGTAACTTACTTTATAAAGTTATAGTGAAGATTAAATTAGCTAATACACACAAAGCACATAGCTCAGTGCCTGGCACACAGAAATCATCCAATACATCTTAACAATTTTTAACTCTGTGCTCAATACCATTCTTTTTTTTTTTAAAGATTTTTATTCATTTGACAGAGAGAAAGAGATCAGATCACAAGTAGGCAGAGAGGCAGGCAGAGAGAGGAGGAAGCAGGCTCCCATCAATACCACTCTTGAGAACTCTAAGAACAGATCACAATTTTGTTACTATACTAGAATTTAAAAGCTATCAGCTGAGCATTTAGAAATTATTTTGCTTTTTAAGATCTTCATTACAGTAGTATTTCACATGATGAAATGTTAGTTTTGTAAGTATACCTTCAGAATGTAGTTGTCAAACCTATCCTACCGTATTTTCATCTTTTTAAGGCAGAAGCATTTGTAAACTAGTGAAAACATATAAAAAATTTTAAAACTTCATATAAACATAACGCACATACCTACAATTTAGCAATGTTGTTAAATTATACACTACTAGTCTTATAGAATAAAACAAGTATCTAATTCAGATAGCAACATAGGGGCGCCTGGGTGGCTCAGTTGGTTAAGCGACTGCCTTCGGCTCAGGTCATGATCCCGGAGACCCGGGATGAGTCCCATATCGGGCTCCCTGCTCGGCAGGAGGCCTGCTTCTCCCTCTCTCACTCCCCCTGCTTGTGTTCCCTCTCTGGCTGTGTTTCTCTCTATCAAATAAATAAACTCTTTAAAAAAAAAAAAAAAGATAGCAACATACAAAATTTAATATTTGGATAAAATGCCTTATACCATTTCCATTAAAAAAAATCTTTCATTTTACATGCATCACTGTATTTTAATTTCTTAAAAAATCCTTTTTAAAAATGAGTAAGCAGGGTGCCTGGGTGCCTCAGTGGGTTAAAGCCTCTGCCTTCCGCTCAGGTCATGATCTCAGGGTCCTGGGATCCAGGACCACATCCAGCTCTCTGCTCAGCAGGGAGCCTGCTTCCTCCTCTCTCTCTCTCTGTCGGCCTCTCTGTCTACTTGCGATCTTTCTTCCTGTCAATAAAAAAAGTAAATCTTTAAAAAATAAATAAATAAAAATTTAAAAACTGAGTAAGCAGCAAGTAAAATAAAAAAGTGAGGAGGGGGAGCGCCTGGATGGCTCAGTTGGTTAAGCGATTGCCTTCGGCTCAGGTCATGATCCTGGAGACCTTGGATCAAGTCCCACATCAGGCTCCCTGCTTGGCGGGAAGCCTGCTTCTCCGTCTCTCACTCCCCTTGCTTGTGTTCCCTCTCTGGCTGTGTTTCTCTCTGTCAAATAAATAAAAATCTTAAAAAAAAAAAAAAAAGTGAGGACTATGGCAAATGGTTAAATTCTCCATCTCTCCAGACCCCAAAAGTTATTCAATGAAATAATCTGAGAAATCACATTATAAAAAGTTAATCTTTTTTTTTCTCATAATAAAGGAAATGTTTTAATTGGGGGCTTGCATTCCTAACCAAGAAATTACCAACACCAAAAACCAGATTAATATAAAAGGGAAAATACAAAACCAAAATTAATATAATCATTCTAATACTGAAAATCATTATTCAAAATAAGGACAGCATATACAAATAATGTTTAACTAACTCATAAATTTTGCCTAAGATTAACAAGCTAGCTGCAAAAAACACTAAATCTTTAATAATTTTACTTATGTACTTAGAAGAGTTTTTCAGTGGAATGATTTGGATGACACAGGGTCACCAAAACACTGTCACTTTTTCCTCTCACAAATTTCACAAGAAATCCAGTATTCAAATCATGCCACTGACTTTAAAGCTTTAGTTTACATTCTATTTCATTTTATAAACAATTCTTCAGTCTTTATGACTAATGGCATACTGAAATATGGAGGTCTATAATTTTAGAATTCTTATCCCAAATGAACACAGCTTTAAGGATTCAATGCGGGTTCTGAACTATGAGTAATAATTTAGTATTTCCAACCTCAGTTCTGTGATCTCTCAATAATTTCCAACTATCCCAACGTGATACTAGAAAATTCATTTTAATGTTCATTATCTTAAGACATACAGTCTTTTGAGAACAGAGAGTCATTTAAAAAATTCCACTGTTGGGGCCCCTAGGTGGCTCAGTTGGTTAAGCGACTGCCTTCAGCTCAGGTCATGATCCTGGAGACCCGGGATCGGATCGAGCCCCACATCTGGCTCCCTGCTCAGCGGGAAGCCTGCTTCTCACTCTCTCACTCCCCCTGCTTGTGTTCCCTCTCTGGCTGTGTTCTCTCTGTCCAATAAATAAATAAAGTCTTTAAAAAAAAAAAAATTCCACTGTTATATCACCTTAATATCCACCACCTATTGATTCCATCACAGAAATTAACCGTAACAGGGTTAGAAACACAGAGAATGTGATGTATACTTCGGCATATAAATCACACAAATGCAAACCTTAACTCATAAGTGATATACCCTATATAATTAAAAAACACCCACAACTATTTCATAAAAATCAAATGTTTAAATATGAAATTTTATAAAGAAATTAACTTATTAAATTTTCTTATAAATATTAAGCAGATGAAACCAAATTTTAAATCAGCACTTCCTACTTTTATGCCTCTTACTTTTTAAAATGCTTTACTGTTGGAAAACTCAGTACCTATACTTTTAATCAGTCCAGCTAATCCATTACTGTTAGAAACCGCTGACTTAATTCTTGAAAAGGGCACATTTCAACCACACAAAATGTACAATTAGAAACATCTGATCACTAGCAGCTAAACACTACAGACAAAATACTGGGGGATCATAGAAACTTCAGACGATACCTCATCGAATCTTAACCAATTTCTGAAAGATTCTAATTTTTATTTTAAGCAGAATACTGCATTCTGAAAATGGTCACCTCAAGAATAGGAGAAAAGAACCCCCAAAGAGGAGAATATGGATATATAATATTTTTTAAATAAACCAAACATTTCAAATGTCATTTTAAAAAAAGATCATCCAGGGGCGCCTGGGTGACTCAGTTGGTTAGGCGACTGCCTTCAGCTCAGGTCATGATCCCGGAGACCCAGGATCAAGTCCACATCAGGCTCCCTACTCGGCGGAAACCTGCTTCTCCCTCTCTCCCCCTGCTTGTGTACCCTCTCTGGCTGTGTTTCTCTCTGTCAAATAAATAAAAATCTTTAGAGAAAAAAAAAAAAAGAAAAGATCATCCATGAAGGAAATCTTAAGGTTAACAGGCAAAGAAAGAAAGGACAAGAAAGGAAAAGAACCATTCCATGTGGAAAGAACAGCATGTGCTAAAGATCTATGGCATAGCAAATATGAGAAACTGAAAAAAAAACTACTGTGAGTGGAAAAGAAAAGGGAGTATACAGTAGGAGATAAAAACAGAAGTCAAACAACACAGCATCCTAGAGATGATGTTAGGAATATTTTTCTTTAACGTAAGAGCAATGGAAAGCCAATGAGGAGATTTTCAGCAAGAACTGATACGATCAGATTTGTGATACAGTGTCAAAATAAGAGAATTAGAGTCTAAAATCAAAGACACAGTGATTTTATTCTATGCTGTCCTAAACGATCCCCACTTGGCATACTGTGTATTGGCTATGACTCTCTACTATAAGTAACAGAAAACCAAACTCAAGCTGGCTTAAGCAAAAGAGAATTCCCTGGCTCATTTACAGATCTAAATACAGGTGCAATTTAAACAATGTGTAAATCTAGATTTTCTATATCAATTATTGGGTTTCACGTTCTCTATGTTGTTTCTACCCTCAGAAGAGGCTCCCCACTGTGAATGACTATCTTAGCTCCAACTTAACACCTTCCAAATTCAAGTCGAGGGCACTAAAAGAGGACTAGCTCAGACTGAAGTTGACTGGCTTGGCTTAAGTCACGTGCCAATCATTATTGCTAAGGGCGTGTAATAGGTTTAGTTCTACAACACATGCTCCCTCTGGTACCAGAGACAAAGACCCAACCAACCAACCAACCAACCAACCAAAAACAAACAAACAAACAAAAAAAACAGTAAGATAAAGATTTTCACAAAGGAAAATCAAGATATCTGTTACCAAAGTAGGAGGGAAGATGCTTGGTAATAAAAAGATGTCCATTATAATGAATTAGAATTAGAGCTCTGTCTAAGTCAAAAGACTAAAGATATTTAACCTAGGAAACATGAGACTGTGGGGTAGAGGTGGCAGAAGTAAAAGCTATTTACAGATATTTTTAAGTTTGTGATGAGAAAGAAGGAAAGAGGATAGCTTATTCTTTGTGGTTCAAGAGAGAATAACAATATTAGTAATATTTACTTGTTTTGAGTAAACTAGAGAATTGCATTCGTTGTGTTGAGCTTCAACACAACTACTTAATTCATTATATATTATGTTATCAAAATTACATATTCTACTTATAACTACTTTCATAACTACTAGCTAACATTAATTAAATGCATACATTGTCTAATCCTCAAAAACTCTATGATGTTGATACTATTATCATCCTCACTTTATAGGTACAGAAACTGAATTACAGAGATTAAGTACCTTGCCCAAAGTAATACAACTAAAGAGTAGAGCAAGGATTCAAATCTAGGCACTTAAAAGGCCAGAGATTTCAGCCATAAACCACTTGCCTCTATCAGGAACAAGACCAAAATTACAGGGAAGTAAATTTCATCTCAACTTAAGAACAAAACAATAATAGTTAAAATATCAGGAAATGGGATGAACTCAAGATGTAATATATCACCAAAGAAAAATATGAAAAATTTAAGCATTATATAATTGAAAATGGTCACTTTCACTATCTCAAAGGGCCCTTCCAACCCTAATATTATAAACATATCCATCTGTCATAAGGATATAAATTCTTACCTAGATAAAGACAAAGGGAATTTATTATTTCAGTTAAAAAACAACAACAACAAAACAACTGTTCTGAGAATGTTGAATTACGAAACACCACTTTGGTACTGTGAATAAAGGCTTTTGGTAATCAACCTACCACACCCAAATATTTTCTAGAAACTTTAAAGTTTAATACAATGAATGAAGCAACAGGGCCTGAAGTCTACACAGGATAAAATTCTTAAGTTTATTCAAAGTAAATAAGTCACTAAAGAAAAAATAATAGTTGATAATTTTAAACAATATAAATTGCATTTTAATAAACCTCTTTGATGTCAACTCCCAATGATATCAAGTTCTACTATACAGACACAGATTCAGAGCTAAATCTGAAATCTCAAGTCACAAAAAAACCCATTTTTGAAATTTTAACATTTTTGATAACACAGAATTTTTTAAATGTAATTATCAATAACTAAAGGCCTGTGCTTAAGTAGACAGCTTACATCTAAAATCAATCTAAATCAGCAGAGTTGTTAAAAGCTTCTTTGTAAAAGAAACCCTTCTTCATAAGGATATGGGGGCTCTCTTTGCACCACCTCCATTTCATCCAAGTAAAACCTTTGCTGACCCCGATCCAAGGCTGCAGTCCATTCATTCTAGTTATCACCACTCATTCTGTCAGTCAAAACTAAGCTGAGCACAGTACCAACAGTGCAGGTACTACATTTTCTGTTGCACAATATTCTGCTGACGGTATCCAACTAAAGATCCCAATAACCCTCCCCCTGCCAAATCAAATTAGCCTTTCTTCATTTACATTTTCCTTATCTTACATCTGTATTATCCCAATTTCTCCAAACATCCTCCTCAAAATTTGTTTATATGACAATAAACTGGTTCTCTACCCACCTCCTATTTAACTCTATACAGATTTTCCATATTCTCTTGCCCCTTAAATACTGGAAAATCAGGTTTTTCATAGAGCTTAGTCCTTAGCCCTGTACAAATTGTTCCCTACATGACAGATATAATAAATTCCACAGTCTTAGCTATCAGTTCTCAATAGCAGCCTATAAAATCATCAAATATTAATCTCCAGCACTACCTCCACAACCAAGTTCAGTCTGTCATCTCTTAACTGCTGAAAACTGCTATCTGGATATTTAAACTCACCTCAAATTCAGTATTTCCACAACTGAACGTAACTTCTCCACGAAAATTAGCCCTACAGCATTAATCATAATAGCCAAGAAGTGAAAACAAGCCAAATGTTCATCAACTGATAAATGAATAAACAAAATGATATATCCATACAATGGAATATTATTCAGCAGTAAAAAAAAAAAATGAAGTACTGGATACATGCTAAATAGATGAACCTTGAGAACATTATGCTAAGTGAAAGAAGTCAGTCACAGTGTATGACTCTATCAATATGAAGTGTCCAGAATAGGTAAATCCACAGAGACAGAAAGTGGAGACATCAGTGGTTGCTAAGTCTTGTGGGGTGGGGAAAATGGGGAGAGATTACTTAATGGGTAATGAGTTTCCTTTTGAGAAGTTGAAACCATTCTGAGATTAGTGCTAATGCTTGTTTAACACTGGGAATGTACTAAATACCACTGAATTGTACACTTTAAAATAATTTAAATGATGAACTTAATGTTACATTAATCTTACCTCAGTTATAAAAATTGGTTCTCCCTTTGCACTTCTCTTTTACCACCAATGAAATTGTCATCCTTCTGATCTTGAGTCCTTAAAAGTTTTTTTAACAATTTTTTTTTTTAAGTAGGATCCATGCCCAATGCAGAGTTCAACACAGGGCTTGAACTAACAACACCAAGATCAACATCTCAGCCGAGATTAAGAGTCAGATGCTTACCAACTAAACCACCAAAGTGCTCCATCTTAAAAGTTCTGTGTTTCCCTCTTTTACTTACCATATCTAATCAATTCCTCAGTCCTCTCATCTTCAAAATATTTCCTACAAGCACTCTTCATTTTCCATTCACTATGTATTTGTTCAGGCCCTTAAAACCTCACACCCATAGTAAGATTTACTTTGTAAAATTCACTTTAAACTCAGCCTCACAGCATCTAGATCTGATTTCATCCATTTGACACTGAGCCACTAAATTAACAATGTCCTAAAATAATGTTTTCATTGTGTACTTATCAATTCCAAACTCCTCAATAACTCTCAACTATCCATGCAGAGTTGTGTTACCCTAGATGTAGAAGCTTCCAGAAAGCACGGAGCTACAGAATAGTCCAAATGTTCTAGGAACATCTTCCACCTGTGGTTGTGGTACCAGACTACTCCTATGTTATCTAATCTAAGAAAACAACATGCAGTCCTGAGATTACAAGGCTGAGGTTGGAATGAGGGAAGACCAAGGCATCATATCCTACAAAATAAATATACAGCATCTGGCACTCAGTAAATATACAGTGAATGAAATGAACTTTTTGAGACTCAATTCCCACATCTGTAAACCACCCATCTCAAAGAAGCATTTTTTTTAGGATGAAATATGATCTATGAATATATGTTATAATCTCAAAAATACAATAGAAGATTAGAAAGACATCTCTTGTGTTTTAACTTCTCAAACATAAATACCAACAATGTAGTGTCAAAAGGTAGGGCCAATCATATTTACTTTTGTTTCTATTCAATAAAGTTGAGAGGTCTATTTAATAAAGCCATTTTGTTCATTAGGGCCTTTCCATCAGTAGTCAGCAATCCTGAATAAAGCCTGATAATCTTAAATGCCTAGTGGGAAAAGCAAAATGAGTAAACAAGGCAGGAAATAGGAATTACCTACATCTAAAACACTCAGACTCCTCCCAAACCCTCAGGTTTTGCTTCTCAAACTTGCCCAAGGTAACAATTACCCACAAAATAAGGAACATACAGGTGTAGTAGAAGCAAGAGGTAAATTATTTCATAGACTAATGATCTTTGCTTTGGTTAATAGCTCTCAAATGAAAGTCATTCAAGCAGGTGTCATGCTAAAGAAATCCCAAACCTAGCAAAAAAAAAGAGAAAAAAAGTATGTTTAACTCCTAATGATGAAATCTTAGAAGTCGACAAACCCCAATCTGATAAATTTTATATTACTTTACCTAAAAAATGAATATAATAAACCCATTATCTATTAATATAAGTATTTGTGTGAAAAATATTTTCCAAAACAAAAAATTTAGAGTGGTGGCATTGTTTTACATTTCTGCAAAACCAATTAATAGCTGCCTTAATGAAGATATAGACAGCTATATTCTCTTACGTACTTCTACATTTAATCTGTTGCATCACACTGTTCTGCTGAAATGAGGAAAATCCAGCCTTACAAGATAGGTAGGTAGTAAAGCGAGGATCTTGTAGAACCCTTGAAAGGACCTCAAGTCCCCAAGACCACAGTCAGAGAACTACTACAATACATAAATCAACCCAAAGCCTTTGTTTAAAAAGGAAAGCTAAATTACTATCCTGGCTCTACTGGCTGGTCAAAAATTTTGTATATACCAATCCAAAGAGTAAAATAGTAACTTTAAACAGGGAGTATTCACATGATGAGCACAACTCTAAGAAAAAGCATTTACCAAGCAGATAAATTTTTCAAGCACTGCTTAAAAACAAAAAGATGTAAAACATGTACCATTCCAAAAAATCACATTGTGCTCATCATGATGTACTAAACAAGAAAAGCAGAAATGTTTGCAAAAAAAAATAATAGAAATAAAAAATATTTTTGGTTTAATCCAGTTTGCCAAAAAGTCTAAATATTACACCTTGATCCTACACGGTTTTAGTTAATCATTTTTTTACTGCACAGGAGCTCTGAAGGTAAAGTTGGAAAGGGAAGAAAAAATGGTAACAAAAGTATTCTGGAACAGAAACTTCAAGGAATAACTTTTTAAGTACTACCAGCATTCATTACAGATGGAGTAGAAAGAGCTGAAAAAACTATCATGGTACTAGATAGAGAGGCAGACAGGTTTAATATATCTGTTGGAAAAGGGTGGAACTCTGTGTATCTAATGGTCCAAATTAACCATTAACCTTCTATATACTCTCAGAATCCATAAAAAAACAATTTTAGTTTTTTATTTTCTTTCTTGAGTTCTAGTGGTAAAGATTGACATTGTATGGTTTTGTTTCCTAGAAATCTTCAAACATCTTACTACTTTTAAATAGAATAAAACTCAACTGTATTTTACAATTACTATGTAAGCCTACAGAATCCTTTTATAAATCTAATACATTATGTGATTTTAGTGATTTTATTTTTTTCTACCTCTTGAAATATTTTGCTAATGCCATCATCCTAGGTATTACTTCACAATTGCTAAACAAATATTCTCAACTATGCTTATGAAAAAACAAAAATAAGAAAATATAATGATTTAGTTGCCTAGAAGGATATTACAACAATGAAATAAATCATCACTATGCAGGGGCACCTGGGTGGCTCAGTTGGTTAAGCAACTGCCTTCGGCTCAGGTCATGATCCCGGAGACCTGGGATCGAGCCCCACATCGGGGTCCCTGCTCGGCAGGAAGCCTGCTTCTCCCTCTCTCATTCCCCCTGCTTGTGTTCCCTCTCTGGCTGTGTTTCTCTCTGTCAAAAAATTAAAATAAAATAAAATTTAAAAAAAAAATCATCACTATGCATTATCTTTCATTTTTCTTATCTTTCAGATTTCTTGTTTTGCACAAATGTATCGTATCAACTGTTGAAAAGATATGTAAGATTGAAGACATCATCTTTGCAGTCTGTGTCGAGAAGAAAAAACTTTACTTCTACCCTTTTATGTTGCAGTACTTGGGGACCTGTGGATTAAACTAACAACAGATTAACAGGAGGTAAAGCACATAATTTGTATTAATATTTATATACACGGGAATTCGTAAAAAAGCAGCTCAAAGTGGTTACACTCAAGATCTTACATACCACTTTAACAAAGGAAAGGGGATTAGTGCTTTGAGAGACAATAAATCATGGAGAACTAACTAGAAAGTACATGGGAGAACTAATGGCGGATAAGGGTTTTTCTCATTAGGTCTGTTTATGCAAACTCATCTTGATATTAACTCTCCACCTCAAGTAGTAAGAGTCACTCTTCCTTTCCTACTACAAGGGGGAAAACGTCTTCACAAAGGGATATTTATGACTGGCTTTTTAGGCAGATAACAGGAGAACAGAAAACAGTTTGTTTCTGTTAATTCTAAATTGAAGTCTACTCAAAATAATTCTTAGGTCAAAGTGGCATATGTTAGCACAGCATATCCTGATCTTCATCTGTCTTTAGTTTTCACTGAATATAGTTATTAAGAACTCAGAACTTTTTTTCTGCCCATTATGGGACAGAAGAAAACTGGCATAATTATTAGATGAACCTAAAAATGAATGCAAAGACAAACAGCAAGCACCTTAGACTCTAATGGTGAAATCTGGGAGATCTCAGACTGAATCTTCAGAGGAGAATAACTTGATACAGTTCATAAGTGGACAAGTATTGAATGCAGGTATATATGAAGATGACTGGAAGGAAATAGATGATGAGGAAAATTTTTAAATTCATTATCTACAAATCTAGAACTGAAAATATCTTGCAATTATGAAGCAAAGAAGATGGTCAGCTTCCCTTCAACAAAATCAAGAACCCTCAAAAGTTTCAAAAAATTTTTTAAGTATTACATTTAATGATACACATGCAAAAAAGCCCCAGAATGATAAGTTAGAACTTATCATTAGTATTTTAAATATCCAATCAGTATTTACAAGATGGAAACATTCCAGGTTCACATGATGGTTGATAAGTAGTCACATTCACACAATGTTGCTCATTTCAGATATATACACCTTCATATAAAGATGTTCTTTGTGTGCATATAAAAACTAAAAAGTATGCATATTCACTGTAAGAGGTGGTATACAATTACATGCATGATACATACTTGTTTTTCACGTCTCAAGATACACATACAAAGAGATTATGGTTAAATTTTAATTAAAAGCTCGAGTTATTTTTACATTATCCATTTATTTTTCTATAAATTATATAATGAAAATTATATAAAATAATTTAAAATGTAAAAAAAAATGAAGTAATTCCTTTAAATCTAGATGATGAATAGCAGTAGCTATCTTTCCTGGCATAATGATAGTTAAAGGAGTCCTTAAAAGAAAATTGCTTTGTAGAAATGAATAAAAATTCCACACAGATTTTGATACAAATCACCAAGGAAATCATTATTTAGATCTTTAAAATAAACTGACTGAAAAATCAGATTTTTTGAGTCCTCTGAAGCAAGAAAAGATAAACTATTCAGGATTATATATTTAGTTAGTGAACATGTCATAGATAAATAAATATATCTCACCTTTCAAAAGTTACTTTTGAAATGTAACAAAATATTTTGTTAATAATCTCCAATTTTCTGTCATCTATAGTTTACTATAGTTTACTTTCTATTTACCAGAACTGTTATTCCATTCATATTCATCCCTGCTGAATTTGTACAGGGAAAAAAAAAATCTTGGTATGGTTCTAAATGTTCCCTTGAAAATAAAGCAAGTGTGGGAGAGGAGTGTACAAAAATTATATTCCTTTCCTTTGCCTTCTTCTCTCCTACTAAAAAAGCCAATTCTGTAGTACTGTATAGTAAAACACTAAAGAAGCAGGACTGGATGGCTTAACTGGTCCGAATGGGTTGAAGTGGGGATGCTGAGATTTGTAGTTCTCCAATATTTAACTACCTCAGAACGTTCCTATTAATCACAGCTCACTATGGCTACCAGGGCCCTAAGCAAATTTTCAAAGCAGGCAAAGTCTCTGCCATCTATAGGCTCTGATGCCAATAGATAGCAGCAATTTCAAGTTCGCTAAACAGGTAAGATGGTCCTATCCTCCAAAACTGCTCCTTCCCTTCACCCCCATTTCTAGAGGACTGCTCCCAATGATTATCAGATTACTGAAGGCAAATTCATACCAATACTAATGTCAAAATATCACTCCCTACGCTACTTGCTAATTGCAAAAGAAAAAGCTTAGAGTGGGAAGATAGTCTGTCACCATTTTATCGGAGAGATCAAATTTAGGATTACTAATAGTATAACAGAGAACCCTCCTTTATGTGCCTTCTGATGTTCTATAATGTGAAGTACACTGCAAGACTTAAGTATTTCTGCCAAAAATATCAAGCCTAATCTACACAAGCCGTCAGATCTAACTTCCAAGTTTACAGAAAATATAGGGGATAGAGGGTACAATTTAAACCTAATGGAGGCGCCTGGGAGGCTCAGTTGGTTGGGCGACAGCCTTCCGCTCAGGTCCTGATCCCAGAGACCCGGGATCGAGTCCCACATCGGGCTTCTCCCTCTCTCACTCCCCCTGCTTGTGTTCCCTCTCTGGCTGTGTTTCTCTCTGTCAAATAAATAAAATCTTTTTAATAAATAAATAAATAAATAAATAAATAAATAAATAACCTAATGAAGAGGAAACTGTCAGTAAAATAGAGAATGTGGGAATTCTACAACACTACTGGGTAGCCTGGTCTCTTCAAAAGGTCAGTGTCATCCAAAAAAATAAGAGAGAGAGAGAGAGAAAAAGGGAACTACACTGAATTAGAAGAAACTAACAGAAACAAACAATGCATGATTGGATACTGGTTCCAAAATAAATGACAAAAGGACATTTTGGGGACAAAGGGGAAAATGTTAATACATACTACATTCCTATATGAGAGTGTAGAGATTATTCTTAAGTACAATTACAGTGTTGTGCTTATACAGGAAATTGGTCTTATTCTTATGACATCCATATAGATACATCAACAGGACTTAGGTGTGAACAATGATATCTACAATGTGCTCTGAAAATGTTCATCAAAAAACATATAAGACAGGGACGCCTGGGTGGCTCAGTTGGTTAAAGCCACTGCCTTCGGCTCAGGTCATGATCCCGGAGACCCGGGATCGAGTCCCACATCGGGCTCCCTGCTCGGCGGGAAGCCTGCTTCTCCCTCTCTCACTCCCCCTGCTTGTGTTCCCTCTCTGGCTGTGTTTCTCTCTGTCAAATAAATAAAATCTTTCAAAAAAAAAAAAAAAAAACATATAAGACAGGCAGATAAAGGAAATGTGAAAAAATGGCAACACTTTTAAAACTAGCTGGTACATATGAATGTCCGAATGAGCTATTCTTCAATTATTCAATATATTTGGGGGAAAATAGTAACATGAAAACTACAATAATAAAAAGGTGAAAAGCTAAAAGTAAACTCTTAACAAAAATGTAAAAGGAGCAGCTGAATAGCATTTCTTAAATTTTGTAGGTGAGCCTCCTTGCTTCTCCTCAGTCACCATATTCCCACACACACACACACAAAATGAAATAGTGAATTGAGCACTGAATGGGGAATCAGAAGACCTAAGTTTCTAGAAATGGTTCTATCACTTCCTAGACATGACCTCATTAAAGACTTCTCCCTGAGGCTCTCTTCATCTTCAAAACAGTTTCATAAACACAGACCAATGCAAAAGGGGTCTTGAGATACAAATCAAGCGTATCAATGACAGATACAATTATAATGTATTTGTACTGACGTTTTAAAACGTCAAGAGCAACAATTCTCTAATCAAACCAGTGCCTTCAAAGGCACAGCAAGTTTCCGCTAAGACAGCCTGAGTTGTCACTAATCCTCCAAGGCAGGACTTACAACAACGCTAGGAGGTGGGTTTTTGTACTTTAAAACTCTCCTCCTAGGTTTCAATTTTATGTCTAATGGCACTAAAAGACGTTAAATTCTTAAGAACCAGTCCAAATCTGAAAACAATAAAGTTTAAGTTCACAGCAGTTTTAAAAAACAAATCTTTGCAAACAAAGAGAACCCCTTGGACCAAGGTCTTCCCGTGCTTGCAGAAGTGGGTTCATTTTGACGTTTCTCCTCTCTAGCAGATTTCTCCTTAAAAGCCTTCAAACTTGAGCTAAGTTGGGAGGAACTCCCTCCATTTCTAGAGCAGAATAAAACCTCAGAGTGAGCTCATTCTTTCCGTCTCATTAAGTGAAACCTGAAAAGTCAGTAAATTGTGTATCCAACTCCACGTTTCTCCTCAGGGCCCTCTGGAGACAATAACGGGATTTCCAGAGCAGAGCAGGGAAGTCCCTTTGACAAGAATGAAGGTGGGAGCAGAGGGTGACTGGTCACCTGGGCGGGGGGTGGGTGGACAGGGGCTCTCGGGCCCCGGATGCCTGAAAGTTCGGAACCCCCTCGGGTCTCGGTCTACCATGAAGACTCCGAGGAACGTCGTTGTTTGGGAAGCACGGGTCCCCGCCAAACATCCGCACAAAACGTACGGCGGACCAAGGGGAATAGCAGAAAAGCCAACCCGGGCTGGGGGCAAACAGGCGCATAGGCCCTGGGAAGCGAGGTGGAGGAGGTGGAAGAGGCGGAGAAGGCGGAGGAGGAGACGGAAGAAGAGGCGGCGGAGGCCTGCGCAGCTCCGGCCTGCCGTACCGACCCGTCTGCCGCGTCGCGCCGGGATCCCTCCCCCGCCGGGGCCGGCGCAAGATGGCGGGCCGGCCGCCGCCGCGCAGCCGGTCCCCTCCCTCGCTCCCTGGGCGCTCTCGGCAAACCACGCCGGCCTCGACACCCCCGGCCCAGCGCCCCCGGAGTGAGGCGGCGCAGGCCGCGCGGGAGGGCCTCTGCCTGATGCAGCGCGGGGCGGGCGGGGGCGGGGGGCGCTTACCGTGAGCGGAGCGGATCGGCCTGACTGGGGCCCTGAGGAGGAGGAGAAAGAGGAGGAGGAAAAGGAGGAGCACGAAAAACTACACAGCGGCGACGGCGGTGGCTCCCATTGCGGAGAAGCAGCTGAGCCGTGGGAAGGGGGGGCGGGGGGGTTCTCGTGGAGCCGGCGCGCTGCCTCATGGGTAGGCTCCGGGTCAGCCTCCGCGCGTCCGGGCTCCCTTTCTTGTCGCCGACGCAGGAGGCAGGCGCGGGCATGTGCGTCGCGCCGCTGGCCCTCGAAGGCCCCGGCGCCCCGCCACGCGCCGGCCGCGGGCGAGGGCCAGGGCTCGGCCTAGCGAGGCTGTGGGTGGCCATCTGCTTGCTGGCCGGCTCGGGGCAGCGATCCCGAAGTCGCGGCTGCAGTGCAGCTGCAGGCGTGGGAACGTGAGTTCCGGGTCCTCCCTTTAACAGGTAGTTCTCCGCAGACTCTCAAAGTAAGCCAAGTAAAGAGGGGCCATTACAAAGAAATACTGTGCCTAAGGGGTGAAAAACCTAAGCCAGAGAAGGCAGGTTCTTTTAATAATTGGCTAATTTTCCCATATTTGTTTAAAACATACGATTTCACTTGTCTCTCCTTTAATTCTTAACTCTACCTGACGGATCCCTGTAATAACTTTAAAAAAAAAAGGTTAAAATAAATGCATTTACAAGAACACTTAGCAAGATACTGCTTGCATAAATACTTACTACATCTTATATGCTGATCTGTAAGGGAAATTTCCTCTCCCAGTTGTCTTTATAAGATAAATCTGGATCAATCTTGCTTCCTTGGATCCTTAACATACACACCAATCACTGCACAAACCCATCACTGAATTGTACTAATTCTCCCTATCTGAATTAGTTTCTTCTTTCTCGTGCAGACATCTCCCAGCTTTTCTATGGTGTTTAGCATTACAGTCACTTCCTTATTGATTCCCACCCCCCAGATCAATCTTACCAAAAGATCAATTAAATTATCCCTAGACCTGGAATGGCTACAGGTGACCATGACCTATTGTCCCCCCAACGGTGTGAGAGTCTACCGAGCTTTCTTTTTCTTGCTGGTCCTGAAAGTAAGCTTTATAGGAAAAGAAAATAATCAAAATACCAAACTGGAAATGTAGAAGTTCAAAAATCTTGTCGTATTCTTAAGTCATTGTAGCTCAAATATGGTTCTAATGGTTTGCAAAGCATGTTATGGTTATGAAAATGAACTGAATATTTCACTGTGTGTTCTATAGTTTGGTCCCAGGTGTAGAGACAGAAACTTAATGTCGTTAGACCCTGGAATTAATTTAAATTGAAGGGATGATTCATGCCAACCAAACTTACTAGAGACTGATGTACAAACCAAAATTCAAATTTATTCCTCTTTTTTTTTCTTTGATGATAAGCATATCTGCCCTGAAGACCAGAAAATTCGAGTTGACACATTTTCACTCAAAGGAAACATTTACATGAGAAACCAAATTGAAAAAGATTTCCAATGAGCATTAAATCAACATACACGAAGTAATTTAGATGATTTTTTTTTATGACTCCATCCTTAAAACTCCTTCCTCTGCTGATAGAACATGACTCACTTGGTTCTCTTGACTTACTGTCCACACTTTCCTAACAGTTTTTTGAGTTTCTCTTCCTCTGACTTGGCAATTTCCTGCCCCTTAACATTCTGTACCTACTCTTTAAGTATTCTCACAGCATTTATTCTCCTTAAGTGAGGTCATGCTCAACACTCTTCCCTAACTGTAGTGGATGTAGGTGATTGCCCAGCTTCCATTCTCCATTGTGTTCACCTATGTAATTTGGGTGAAATAACCACTACCCACCGCCAATTCCAAGAGTGGTCCAGGCAGCCTAAAACTATTAGAATTACCCTTACCTCCCTTTGAACAAGTTTCTGTTTCAGAAACCAATCAGAGTGAAACCCAGGATTTTTGTTTGACTCTTGGAAAAAGCGATCTTTCTTTGGATGATACAGCCTTGGCATTAGAATGTGAATCCTGCAAGAGCTACAGCCTTTTTTCTACTAAGGAGAGTCAACTGTTAAGAAAGCTAACAGGTGAAGGAGGAAGGGCTGGGTGAATCAATGTCAGAGAAAGGAACACAATTTCAGAGCATCATAAGCCTCCAAATCAAACCCAATCCAAACCCTATGCTACCTCTAGACTTTTCTGTTATAAGAGCAAATAAATTCCCTTTTCTGTTAAAGCAGAAAAAGCCTCTGTAACATAAAAATTATTTTTAGCTGAAAGCATTTGAGTTTCTGAAATCGTTTATCTGCCTAAAAGCAGAGCCTCCCAAAAGAACTCAATTGTCATAAATCTCTTCCCAGTGAGCAACCAGGGAAGATTGGCTCTTATCATCAGAGACGATGAGAACTGTCACCACACCTAAAGAGTCATTGTCAGAAACTATCTCTCATCTATTCTCCTAAGGGCCCATTTATCTTTCCTAAATGTCATTCGTTTTCTCATAAGTGTCCTCTCCACTCCCCTCTACCTATTAAAATATTATATAAGCCCCAATTTCTAACCACTCTTTTAAGTCACATTTCTTGGTAAACTCACTTAACTAGTATTACTTTTGGATATCTATCCACCTTTTTTGGGTACTTCCTTTGCCTTTGCCGCAAGCTCCACTGCGCCTTTACTTCCAACAGCCAGGATCTGCAGCTCTTTTTCAGGGGACTACCCTTAGGCTATTGGAGCCACATTGTCTGCCTTCACAGAGACTGAAAGTATCCAGGAATTTATATGCTGATTAACCACCGAGGACTGATAAATGTAGGAGTCCTAACTTCCTTGTCTTGGTGAGAACTACTTTGAGGCCTGATTTATACTCCAGAATTCTCCTGTAGGACCAGGCTGAAGCTACCTTCTGTAGGATTTTTTTCTAATGTACCCTTGCTGGTGTGCATGTTAAGCTATTATGCCAACTCTAAAGCCACCCTTCTTAAAAGATAAATGGGTATTTGGGATGAGAAGGGTGGATTAAAGATGGAGATAATTACTTTCTTCCTCTGAACATTTCCTGTCCCTTTTACATTCAAGTTGCAGCAAGTAACTAGTTCAGACCGGTAGAATGTCATCAGAAGCAATTTATGCCAATGAAACTAACATGTGGTTCAGAGACCAGTATTGTTCCATGATTTGTTTCTGGTCCATAACAACATAAGTGCAGCAAATGAAAATGTTTAGAAACTTTTATAGAAATTTGACATTCTCACAACATCTTTATTGTCTTTTACAAAAGTAATAGTCTGCAACAGATTGTATAGTTTTTAAAATGTGGTCCTTTGCTATAGATGGTTTCAGAAGCTATATGCAAACAACACTTCTTGCCCAGCCTCTAAAACCTCTTTACATTCTTCCCAGAACTTTTTGTTCTTCAGTTGGTCATGTGCAGAGAGATCTACCAAAGTCCTTGAAGCCCTAGAAAACAGTGGAGGTTCTAGGAAGAAGTAACCTGGGGTTTCTGAATGATTGGTGGAACAGAAACACCTCCCCCAACAAACATACCAATATTCACTAGACTATAAGGTAAGAAATAATATGTTAAATCTCTGGGATTTGGGGTTATTTTTTTGAGTGCTTAGTATTAGTTATCCAAATACATTGCTACTGAATTTTCCTATGGCATTGACTTTTATCTCTATTTTCATGAGCATGTATATCTTCAGAGCACACCCCTCTCCAAAGCCTCAGAGCCATATACCTCATCATATACTTGATAATCCCATTTGGATATCCCACAGGACCTAAAAATTCAACATTTCTAACACTTATTCCATCATGCTCCCCTCTTTTTCTCTATTTCATTTTGTTCAGCCATATTGCCATCCCTTCAACTGTCCAACCCTGAGCTTTTCTTTCTCTAGTGCCCATCATAAACCATCAACCCTGTACCAACTTCTGAAGGTTCTACCTTCTTCACATCTTTCCAATCCTTACCCTACTCTTGATTTCTAGTTCCTCTATCTCACTTGAGTGAGAAAATCTGCTATTGGGCACTCCTACAATTAATTCCTTCCAACATCATAAAACACCCCTCTGAAATGCAAATCTAAGTATGCAACATCCATGCTTTAGAAATAGATCCAATTTTTACATAGTCCTTAAGACAAAACTCATGCTCTTTAACATGGTGTGGTAGACACTATAGATCAACTACTTCAATCTCCATTCCACTCTCCTTCTAAATGGAGATGATAGGAAGATAGATAAAACAAAAGACCAAAAAAACAACTCTATTTCCCTTACAGCCTTGCCACTAGAGTTCTAGCTGTATTGGGTTCCGCTAATTTAATGCCCTGCACTAAATTAAGCCATCTTCCATTATCGTAGCTACTACTGGCAAACAAAGTGATTCAGATGTGGCCTGTAGAGGCAATTGCAGAGCTGAGTACCAGTATTAGTATCTACTCACCAGCCTCATGGATGTGAAAGGCAACTGAGGCAACATCAACGACAGTGGCAGCAGCTATCTCAGCTAGGAAATCACAGCAGCCTCTGATATCTGTTCCTCTAGGCCTTTCACTAATATCGCAGTTCCCTGTATTTAATACATTTTCTATCTGAAAAGAAAGTAGTTTCTATTTCTTGTACCTCCACCTGACCAATTGACATGACATACAAGGTTCTTCATGATCAAGCCTTAGTTTCTTTCACCAGCCTAATCTCATGATGCTCTTTCCCACTGCCACGTCATACATATCCATCCATGTACACAGTACTTGAGCCATGGTGAGCTACCTTCTGATCCTCAAATGTACTGTGTTTTCCTCATTCATGTTACTCCTCTTCAACTTTCTAACTCCTACTGATTCTTTAAGATTCATCTTGAACCTTATCTACTCTTGGAAGCCTTCCTTAATATCTCTGCCCTTATCTCCCAGCTTGTAATCAAAAATTTCTCATTCTTTCTTTGCCACCTAGCATGTGAGCCCCTACCTATGTCTGAGATATTCACCATTTGTATGGGTCCAGAGGCTTCAGAAATTGAAGATGCCAGCTGCTTGTTTTCCCACTTCACCTGTAGTTAGGGAATGTGCATATGATCTAGGCTCTGTCGGTCAGCCCATGACTACACCAGATCATGAATCAGAAGCTAATGGCATAGTTTTCCTGCGAACTCTGACAATGTGTAGCAGGAGAGAAGGAACCTAAAACGAGTTTCTAGAGGCAGTAGTGCCAGTAGTTCTGGAAACAGAAGTGATGGAAGCTTGAGCTGGAGTGCCTGTGCTACTGGCAATAACAACAGTGTCAATTTTGAAAGTTGTTCCTTGGCTGCATGGTCTCTGAGACTGATTTTTAAGGCTTCTAAGAGGCCACTAATGAATGGCTCCTTACTAGAGTCCTTCCATGCTTAAATAACCCAGAGTCTCTTTCTATAGCTTAAAACCAAGAATTCTGATTTATATAATAACCTCCCTGCTCTCTCCTATTGCACTTCATGTATGTAAGTTTGAATTATTGCTCAGCATATATTTCCTCCTATACACTCCAGATATTCTTTCTGCTCTATTGGTGTTGGGCTTGATCATATATTTTGCTTTGGCCTATGAGATGTCAGCATTTATAATTCAAACAGGGACTTAAAATATGCTTGATCTTTCCTTCCTGTGCTCCAGTGATGAGAAGAGCATGTCCCAGATGGCTGGTGATTATTTAGCATGGGCTGCATAATGAGACACATGGACAGACCACATACCTCAAGTAGCCATTGGTCCAAAGATAAGGGAGACAAGGAGGCTCCCTGAACCCTATCATTATCATTGAGCTCAGAACCCGAAGCCTGGAGTCTTAGTTAGCCATCTGATAGACTACAAGCAAGAGAATAAGATTACTATTTTAAGTCACTGCATTCTTTTTATTCTTTTTGATTTCTATTTTTTTTAAGATTTTATTTATTTATTTGACAGAGAGAAACACAGCTAGAGAGGAAACACAAGCAGGGGGAGTGAGAGAGGGAGAAATAGGCTGCCCACTGAGCAGGGAGCCCGATGTGGGGCTCAATCCAGAGTCTCCAGAATCATGACTCAAGCCAAAGGCAGCCCAACCAACTGAGCCACCCAGGTGCCTCAATTTCTATTTTTTTAATTGAGGTATAAATGACATACCATTGTATTAGTTTCCAGTTATACTATATAATGATTGAATATTTGTGTTTATTACAAAATTATCACAATAACAATAGTTAATATCCATTACCATACATAGTCACAAAAAAATTTTCTCTTGTAATGAGAACTTTTAAAATTTACTCTCTTCACAACTTTCAAGTAATGATGTAGTATTGTTAATTATAGTCACCATGCTATCCATTATAACTCCATGACTTATTTATTTTATGACTGCAAGTTTGTACATTTTGACTCCCTTCACCCATTTAGCTCAACCCCCAATCTCTGCCTCTGGCCACCACCAATTTGCTCTCTATATCTATGAATTTGGTAATTTGCTTGTTTATTTAGATTTCATACATCAGTGAGATCATGCAGTATTTGTCTTTCTCTGTGTGTCTTATTTCACTCAGCATTTTGCTCTCAAGATCCATCCATATTGTCATAAATGATAAGATTTCATTCTTTTTTGGGTCAAGCATTCCACTATATATATACTCCACTATACATATGTGTGTGTGTGTGTGTGTGTGTGTGTGTGTGTAAACTGGCATGTCATATATATATACATACAAATCTCACATTTTGTTTATCATTCATCTGACAATGAACACTTACATTGCTTCCACACCTTGGCTCTTGTAAATAATGCTGCAATGAACATGGGGGTGCATGTATCTTTTCAAGTTAGTGTTTTTGTTTTCTTTGGATCGACACCCAAAGATGGAATTGTTGGGTCATATGGCTGTTTTATTTTTTTTTTTTGAGATACCTACGTAGTATTTTCCATGGCTACTAACAGTGCACAAAGGTGACCTTTTCTCTACATTTTCACCAACATTTGTCTTTTTTTATAATGGTTATTCTAAAAGCTGTGATGTTGTGGTTTTTGGTGGGTATTTCCCTGATGATCATTGATGTTGAACACGTTTTCCAAATACACATTGGCCATCTGTATGTCTTTTTTGGAAAGATGTCTATTCAGATCTTCTGCCCATTTTTTAATCAGATTGATTTTTTTTTGGTTATTGAATTATATGAGTTTTTTTTATATTTTGGATATTAATCCTTTATCAGATATATGATTTGCAAATATTTTCTAAGTGACTATATTCTAATGTAACATTATATTTATAACTAATATAGTATGTAATTAGTATTAATGTCTATAGCAAAAGTAAGCCTGTCTTGTAATTATTGTCTATTGCTCTCTACTAAACTGTAAGCTTGTTGAGAGTGGAGACAGTCTCTTATTAGTCTTTACATTTTCAGTGATTATCACAAAACCTATACCAAGCCTCAGTGAATGATGAATTAATAGGCAAGTAAATGAATGAATGAATGACAAATACTCTAAAAAAACTGCATTTTTTTAAATTTATTGTACCAGTATAGGAAACTTGCAGATCATTTCTTTATTAAATGTTCTTGGGCACCTGGGTGCCACAGTGGGTTAAAGCCTCTGCCTTCTGCTCAGGTCATGATCTCAGGGTCCTGGGATCAAGGCCTACATCCGGCTCTCTGCTCGGCAGGGAGCCTGCTTCCTCCTTTCTCTCTGCCTGCCTCTCTGCCTACCTGTAATCTCTCTCTCTGTCAAATGAATAAATAAAATCTTTTTTTTAAAATGTTCTTCTTTAGTCAAAACTGGTAAAATTTTTTAGATAAGCTGGATTGAATTATTGCATGGTAATACAACCATTCTTTCCTGAGACTACTACTTTTTTATTTTACTTGGAATTTTGGGTACTCCTAAATGAGGTAAAAACACAGGTTCAGCTCATAATAAATATGTTCAGTGGGACTCCTGGGTGGCTCAGTTGGTCAAGCATCTATCTGCCTTTGGCTTGGGTCATGATCCCAGAGTTCTGGGATTGAGCTGGCATCTGCTCCCTAACTCAGCAGGGATCCTGCTTCTCCCTCTGCCTGCTGTTCCCTCTGCTTGTGTGTGCTCTCCCTCTGTGATCTGATAAGTATATAAAATCTTTGAAAAATATATATTCAATGAATTTAATTTCAATTTTTTTCTATAACTCCTTATTACTGATTCATACACAAACTTCTGCTACTTCTATAGGTAGTTGGTTACTTCCATTATGTATAGAGTCTACTAGTTTCATTTCTAAATATTAAATAAATCATAGTTTTCAAATTTGGGCATATTTGGAAGTGTCTCACCGTTTCATGCACCAAATACCTGACTGATAGCTGAGACTTTGTGAAATGAATTTGGCATTTGTTACATTAGTAGTTTCCCGAGTATGTAAAATCTAAAATAGAAACTTGTGCATATTTGGGGGCGCCTGGGTGGCTCAGTTTGGTTGAGTGACTGCCTTCGGCTCAGGTCATGATCCCAGAGACCTGGGATCGAGCTCCACATCAGGCTCCCTGCTCGGTGGGAAGCCTGCTTCTACCTCTCTCACTCCCCCTGCTTGTGTTCCCTCTTGAGCTGTGTTTCTCTCTGTCAAATCAATAAATAAAATCTTAAAAGAAAAAAAAAAGAAAAACAAAGAAACTTGTGCATGTTTTTTATTTTGACAAAACACACAAAATTATTTTTTCTCAACCCATTCCTAAGTTTCATAAAATTACTCCTTCAGTTGGAGTAAAAATCTAGGATGTGAGGAGGTTTAAAGATCAAGTGAGTATAAGGAATGAGGTGCAAACAAAAGTACGTTTCTATTTTGTCATGATCTTGACCATTTTTTTAAATATTTATTTATTTATTTATTTGACAGAGACAGAGGTCATAATTAGGCAGAGAGAGAGGAGGAAACAGGCTCCCTGCTGAGCAGAGAGCCGGATGCGGGCCTCGATCCCAAGACCCTGAGATCATGACCTGAGCTGAAGGCAGAGGCTTTAACCCACTGAGCCACCCAGGCACCCAATCTTGACCATTTTGATGTATATCTAACAACTGCATCAAAGTGGCCATGTCAAGAAACAGAATTCAGAACTATGTATATGTCCTGTCTCCATTTCTAAGTTTAAGCTCTAAAGCAGATATATTTCTTTCTAGTATTTTTATGGTTTCAGGTCTATATTTAAGTCTTTAATCAATTCTGAGTTAATTTTTGTGAGTGGTATAAGATAGGGGTCTAGTTTTCATTCTTTTGCATGTGAATATCCAAATATCTAAAGCAGTGCTAGGGTACTGGGTCATATATAGGCAGATATATTTCTTTAATTATTATAAGCAATAGTATTTGTAAGGGATAAACAGGTAGAATGATGTAATATAATCTCTAAATATGTTGACTGAGTACACATGAACAGCATTTAGTTATGCAATAAAAATATAACACATTTTATCCAAAACATTTAATGATATACATAATCATAGTTATTCATTATAATGAAACATAGTTAACAAATCACAAAAGTGATCAGTGATTTTTTTCCAGATTATTGGAATATAATTTACATATAACATTATATAAATTTAAGATGTATACCATATGATTTGAGATATATACATATATATTGCAAGATGATTACTACAATAAGTATAGTTAACATGCATTAGCTCACAGTTACATTTTTTTTCTTGTGATGAGAAATTTTAAGATCTACTCTCTTAGCACCTTTCAAATATGCAATACAGTATTGTTAATTATAGTCACTTTATACATTACTGTATTTTATATCCCCAAAACTTCTCTTATACCTGGAAGTTTGTACCTTTTGAATACCTTCACCCATTTCTTGCACTTCCAGCCTCTGTCTCTGGAAACCACCAATCTCTTTCCTCTTTTTATGAGTGAGTTTTTTAAATTCCACATATAATAAGGCTATTCAGTGTTTGTCTTTCTCTGTTTGACTTATTTCATTTATGTTGTAGCAAATGGCAGGATTTCTTTCTTTTTTATGGCTGAGTAATATTTCCTTGTATATATAACAAATATATACAATTTGAATATATGTATGCATGATAAATTTTCTTCATTCATTTATCTAACAATGGACACTTAGGTTGTTTCCATTTCTTAGCTATTGTAAATAATGCTACAATAAACATGGGGTGCAGATATCTTTTCAAGACAATGATATCATTTCATTCAGATATATATGTAGAAGGCAAATTGCTCGATCATATGGTAGTTTTGTTTTTAATTTTTTGAGGAACCTCCCTGTTGTTTTCCATAGTGGCTTCACCAATTTACATTCCCATCAACAGAATATAAAGGCTACGTTTTCTCTACATCTTTGTCAGCACTTAAATTTTTTTTTAATAATAGCTATCCTAATAGGTGTGAAATGATATCTCATTGTGGTTTAGATTTGCATTTCCCTGTGATTAATGATGTCTAGTGCCTTTTCATATACTTGTTGGCAATTTGAATATCTTTTTTGGAAAAAAGTCTGTTCAGAGCCTTTGCAACATCTTCTCACTAGATTATTTGTTCTGTTTGGGGGGAGTTTTTGTGTTTTTTTTGGTTTGGGGTCTTTTGTTTATCTGTTTGTTGGTTTTGCTATTACGTTGTTTGAGTTCCTTATGTATTTTTTATATTATATTTTTGCAAATATTTTCTCCCATTCCATAGATTGACCTTTCATTTTATTGATCATTTCTTTTGCTGGGCAGAAACGTTAAGCTTGATGTAGTTCCGCTTGTTTATTTTTACTTCTGTTGCCTATGTTTTAGATGTCCCATCCAAAAAAATCATTGCCAAGACCAATACCCAGGAGCTTTTCCCCTATGTTTTCTTCTAGTATTTTTGTAGTTTCAGGTCTTATATTTAAGTCTTTAACCAATTTTGGATTAATTTTTGTGAGTGGTATAAGATAGGGGTCTAGTTTCATTCTTTTGCATGTGAATATCCAATTTTCCCAGCACCATTATTTACTATCTTTGTTCCACTGAGTATTCTTGGGTCCCTTATCAAATACTAGTTGATCATACCTGCACAGGTTTATTTCTGGGCTGTCATTTCTGTTCCATTGGCCTATGTGTATATTTTTATGCCATTATAACATTCAGATTACTATAGCTTTGTAATATAGTTTTAAATCAAGTAGCATGACGCATCTAGCTTTGCTATTTTTTCTCCCAATTGCTTTTGCTATGCAGGATTTGGGTATTTTTGTGGTTATGAACAAATTTTAGGTTTTTTTTCTATTTCTATGAAAAGTACCATTGAAATCTTGATAGAGATTGCTTTGAATCTATTCATGGCTTTGGGTAGTGGACATGGGATGTGAACATGGGATATCTTTCCATTTATTTGTGCCTCCTTCAGTTTCTTTCAACATCTTATAGTTTTTAGTATATAGATCTTTCACTTCCTTGGTTAAATGCTAAGTATTTTATTGTATTTGATGCCATTGTAAATGTGATTTCTTTGTTTCCCTTTTCAGATAATTAATTATTAATGTATAGAAATGCTACTGATTTTTGTATGTTGTTTTTGTATCCTGCAACTTTACTGAATTCATTGATTAGGCCTAACAATTTTTTTCATGGAGCCTTTAGGTTCTGCTAAATAAAATCATGCCATATGCAAACAGAGATAATTTCATTTTTTCTTTCCAGTTAGGATATCTTTATTTTTTTTTCTGCTGGCTCTAACTAGGACTACTAGTGCTATGTTGAATAAGAGTGGTGTGGGTGGCATCCTTGTCTTATTCCTGATCTTAAGAAAAGCCTTCAATCTTTTTACCATCAAGTATGATTTGTCATACATGGTATTTATTATGTTGAGGTACACTCCTTATATACCCGATCTGTGGGGTTTTTTTAATCACGAGTTGATGTTGACATTTGTTAAATTATTTTTCTGTATCTATTGAGATAATCATATGATTTTTATTCTTCATTCTATTAATGTGGTACAATACATTTATTAGTTTGTATATATGAAACCACCCTAGTATCATCCTTGGGACAAATCCAATTTGATGATGGTGCATGATCCTTTTATTGTGTAGCTGAATTCAGTTTGCTAATATTTTGTTGAAGGTTTTATATCTATTCATCATAAATATTGCCCTGGAATTTTCCTTTCTTTAGTGCCCTTACCTGGTTTGGATTTGGGTGATACTTGACCCATGAAATGAGTCTGAGAGTGTTTCCACCTCTTTACTTTTTTTGGAAGAGTTTGAGGATTGCCATGAATTTTTCTTTAAATGTTTGGTAAAAGCCACCAGAAAATCATGCAGTCTGAGATTTTTTTTTTTAATTGGGAGGTTTCTGATTATTGATTCAATCTTCTTACTCTTCATTGGTTTATTCAGATTTTATTTTTCTTCCTGATTCAGTTTGGTGGGTTGTATGTTTCTAGCAATTTATTTATTTCTTCTAGGTTGTCTAATTTGTTGGCAAATAATCATTCACAGTAATCTCTTATGATTCATTGTATTGTGGTATCAGTTGTAATGTCTCCTCTTTCATTTACAACTTTATTTTTGTGTCCTCTTTGGTTAGTCTAACTGAAGGTTTGTCAATTTTATCTTTTCAAAGAACCAATTCTTAGTTTTGCTGATTGTTTCTATTGTTTTCCTGTTCTGTTTCATTTACTTCTGCTCTAATTGTTATTATTTCCTTACTTCTGCTGCTTAAGCAGCCCTTAGTTTTTTCTTCTTTTTCTAATACCTTGAGGAGTAAAGTTAGGGTGTTTAGTTGAAATTTTCTTTATTCTTGATGTGTGCATTTATCACTATAAACTTCTTTCCTCATGAAATTGCTTTTGCTGTATCCCACAAGTTTTGCAATGTTGTATTTCCATTTTTGTTTATCTGAAGACATTTTTTTATTTCTCTTTTGATTTCTTCTTTGGTCCATTATTTTTCAGGACTGCGTTGTCTAATTTCCATGTATTTGTGAATTTTCCAGATATCCTCTTGTTGATTTCTAGTTCTATACCATTGCAGTCATAAAGAATACTTAGTATTAATCTTCTTAAATTTGTAAGTCTCATTTTGTTACCTAATGATATATATATATATATAATATATCCTGGAGAATGATCTGTGTGCACTTGAAAAAATGTATACTCTGCTGCTCTTGGATAGAATATTCTGTAATGTCTATTAGGTCCATTTGGTCTGTAGTACTGTTCAAATCCACTGTTTATTGATTCTCTGTCTGATCTATCCATTGTTGAGAGTAGGGTATTGAAATCCTCAACTATTTGGGTTTTTTTTGTACAGTGTCCCTCCATTTAATGTATCTGACATTTCCTTGTTAGATTCATCTTATGCATGTTTAACAAAAATACCACAGAAAATATGCACCCTCAGCATCAGGAGAAATATGAAATTGGTTTGCTCTAATATTAAAGTTGTCACCTTACATATTTAAGAAGTGTTCATTAGGTTTCTTCACTGTAAGATTACTTCCCCCCAAGTAATTAATAAGTTATTTTGGCAGATATATATAGATATAGATATTTACATTATTTTATTTTTTCAGTGTTCCAAGATTCATTGTTTATGCCCCATACACAGTGCTTCATGCAATATGTGCCCTCAATATCCCTCACCAGGCTCACCCATCCCTTACCCCCTCCTTTCCAAAACCCTCAGTTTGTTTCTGAGTCCAAAGTCTCTCATGTTTCATCTCCCTCCCTGATTTACTCCAATTCATATTTCCTTTCCTTCTCCTACTGTCCTCCATGTTACTCCTTATGCTCCACAACTAAGTGAGACTATATGATACTTGACTTTCTCTGCTTGTCTTATTTCACTGAGCATAATTTCCTCCAGTGTAGTTCATGTTGCTACAAAAGTTGGGTATTCATCCTTTCTGATGGAGGTGTAATATTCCATTGTATATATATACCATATCTTATTTATCCATTCATCTGTTGAAGGGCACCTTGGCTCTCTCCACAGTTTGTTAATTGATGCCATTGCTGCTATGAACATTGGGATATTTATGGCTCTTCTTTTCACTACATCTGTGTCTTTGGGGTAAATAGCCAGTAGTGCAATTGCAAGGTCATAGGGTAGCTCTATTTTTAATTTTTTAAGGAATCTCCACACTGTTTTCCAAAGTGGATGAAATCCTCAACTATTTTTAATGCCTTTTAAAAAAGATTTTATTTATTTATTTGACAAAGAGAAACACAGCTAGAGGGAGAACACAAGCAAGGGAAGTGAGAGAGGGAGAAGCAGGCTTCCCACCGAGCGGGGAGCCCAATGTGGGGCTTGATCCCGTGTCTCTAGGATCATGACCTAAGCTGAAGGCAGTCACTTAACCAACTGAGCCACCCAGGTGCCCCTAATGCCTTTTTTTTTAATTTTTATTTAAATCCAATTTAGGTAACGTATAGTGTATTAGTTTTAGGAGAATTTCGTGATTCATCAATTGTATGTAACACTCAGGGCTCATTACATCAAGTGCTCTCCTTAATGCCCATCACTCAATTCTCCTGCCCTTCTAACAACAACCCCTCGCCCCAGCAACCCTCAGTTTATTTCCTGTGGTTATGAGTCTTTCATAGTTTGCCTTACTCCCTGTTTTTACTTTCTTATTCTGTCCCTTCCCCTGTGTTCATCTTTTTTGTTTCTTAAATTCCACTATGAGTGAAATCATGTGAAATTTGTCTTTCTCTAACAGACTTATTTTGCTCAGCATAATACCCTTTTATTCCACCCACATCATTGCAAATGGCAAGATTTCATTCCTTTGATGGCTGAGTAAATAGTCCATTATATGTCTATACCACACTTTCTATATCCATTTACCTGTGCATGGGCACGTGGGCTCTTTCCATGTTTTGGCTATTATGGACAATGCTGTTATAGACATTGGGGTGCATATGTCCCTTTGAATCACTATGTTTGTATCCTTTGGATAAATACCCTGTGGTGCAATTCCGGGTTTTAGGATAGTTAGTTCTCTTTTTAACTTTTTGAGAAACCTCCATCCTGTTTTCCAGAGTGGCTACACCAGCTTGCATTACCACTAACAGTGTAAGTGGGTTCCCCTTTCTGTACATTCTCACCAACATCTGTTGTTTCCTGAGTAGTTCATTTTAGCCATTGTGTTAGCCTCATTGAGGTTTTATATTTTTTAAGATTTTATTTATCCACTTGATAGAGAGAAACACAGCTAGAGAGGGACACAAGCAGAGGGAGTGAGAGAGGGAGAAGCAGGCTCCCCGCCAAGCAGGGAGCCTGATGCGGGGCTCATTTCCCTGATGCTAATTGATGTTGAGCCATTTGTATGTCTTCTTTGGAGAAGTGTCTGTTCAAGTCTTCCTTCTGCCCATTTCTTAACTGGATTTGGGGGGAGTGGGCGTTTGATAAGTTCTTTACAGATTTTAGATACTAGCCCTTTATCTGATATGTCATTTGAATATCTTCTCCAGTTCCACAGGTTACCTTTTAGTTTTGTTGATTGTTTCCTTTGCTGTGCAAAAACTTTTTATCCTGATGAAATCCCAATAGTTCATTTTCGCCTGTGTTTCCGCTTGCTCTTGGAAATGTATCTAGCAATAAGTTGCTATGGACAAGGTCAAAGAGATTGCTGCCTGTGTTGTCCTCTAGGATTTTTATGGATTCTTATCTCACATTTAGGTCTTTCATCTAATTTGAATTTATTTTTGTGTATAGTGTAAGAAAGTGGTCAAGTTTCATTCTTCTGCACGTTGCTGCCCAGTTTTTCCAGCACCATTTGTTGAAGAGACTGTCTTTTTGCCATTGGGTATTCTTTTCTACTTTTTCAAAGATTAGTTGACCATAGAGTTGAGGGTCCATTTCTGGGTTCTCTAATCTGTTCCATTGATCTAGTTTCTGTTTTTGTGCTGGTACTATACTGTTTTGATGATTACAGCTTTGTAATACAGCTTGAAGTCCAGCATTATGATGCCTCCAGCTTTGATTTTCTTTTTCAACATTCCTTTGGCTATTCAGGGTCTTTTCTGGTTCCATACAAATTTTAGGATTATTAGTTCCAGCTCTGTGGAAAGAGTTGATGGTATTTTGGTAGGGATTGCTTTGAATGTGTAGATTGCTCTAGGTAGCATAGACATTTTAACAACATTTGTTCCTCCAGTCCATGAGCATGGAATGTTTTTCCATTTCTTTGTCTTCTGTAATCTCCTTTTTGGTGGAGTCTTTGTTTGGTTTTGGGATCAAGGTAATGCTGATCTCATTGAATGAGTTTGGAAATTTCCCTTCTATTTCTTTTTTAGAATAGTTTCAGAAGAATAGATATTAATTCTTCTTTAAATGTTTGGTAGAATTCCTCTGGGAAGCCACTAGGCCCTGGAATCTTGTTTGTTGGGAGATTTTTTTATTACTGATTCAATTTCTTGCTGGTTATGGGTCTATTCAGGTTTTCTGTTTCTTCCTGTTTCAGTTTTGGTAGTTTATGTGTTTCCAGGAATTTATCCATTTCTTCCAGATTGCCTAACTTGCTGGCATATATTTTCTCATAATATTCTAATTGTTTGTATTTTATTAACTCCCCACTCACAGTAATGGACAAATCATCTAAGCAGAAGATCAACAAGGAAACAAAGACTTTGAATGGCACATAGGACTAGATGGACTTAACAGATATATACAAAACATTTCATTCTAAAGCATCAGAATACACATTCTTTTCCAGTGCACATGGAACATTCTCCAGAATAGACCACATACTGGATCACAAATCAGTACTCAACTGGTACAAAAAGACTGAGATCATACCATGCATATTTTCAGACCATAATGCTGTAAAACTTAAAGTCAACCATGAGAAAGAAATTTGGAAGGGCCACAAATACATGGTGGCTAAAAAATATCCTACTAAAGGGGCGCCTGGGTGGCTCAGTTGGTTGAGCGACTGCCTTCGGCTCAGGTCATGATCCTGGAGACGTGGGATCGAGCCCCACATCAGGCTCCTGCTCGGCGGGAAGCCTGCTTCTCCCTCTCTCACTCCCCCTGCTTGTGTTCCCTCTCTGGCTGTGTTTCTCTCTGTCAAATAAATAAAATCTTTAAAAAAAAAATCCTACTGAAGAATGAATAGGCCAACTAGGAAATTAAAGAATTAAAAAAATGGAAGCAAATGAAAATGAAAAGTTGATAGTTCAGAACCTTTGGGATGCAACTAAGGCAGTCCTATGAGGGAATTATATAGCAACCCTGGCCTCACTCAAGAAGGAAGAAAAGTCTCAAATACACAAACTAACCTTACACCTAAAGGAGCTGGAGAAAGAACAGCAAGTAAAGCCTAAGTCCCATAAGAGAAGAGAAATAACAAAGATTAGAGCAGAAATCAATGATAAAGAAATTTTAAAAAAGTAGAGCAGATCAATAAAGCTAGGAATTTGTTCTTTGAAAGAATTAACAAGATTGATAAACCCCTAACCAGTCTTATCAAAAAGAAAAAAGACTCAAATAAATAAAATCATGAATGAAAGAGGAGAGATCACAACCAACACCAAAGAAACTCAACTATTATTATACTGCTGTTTATTTGCATTCAGTTCTATTAATATTTGCTTTATATATTTAGGTGGTCTGATATTTGGTGCATAAATATTTGTATAATTATTATTTTTAATTTATCTATACATTTGTTTCAAAAAATATTTAAATTTGCAAACTATGGAAAATCAAGTAAATTAAAAATGAAGTCAAAAGGGAAGAAAAATTAGGAAAGTTTTATATCATCCTAATGTAGAAAACAAAGCAATTTCTTAGGAAAGCAAAACTATGCCTGAATTCAAACCAGAAAATAATTTCTCCATTGTCATTGTAGGCAAGATTCTATGTATGTTATGCCTTAATCTGGGAGTAGATTTCAGTGTACCCAGAAAAATGGATGAATTATTAATCCTGTAGGTAGTCCTCTTTAGTGTTTCTTTCATCTAAGCTTTAAAAAAAAAAAGAATAATGAACAGCTTGAATTTGAAATTAACCCACCTGAGAAATACCTAGAATACAACTATTCATTGTCACTAATTAAGTACAGAGCCTTATGTTTTAATAATCAGTAGAGCTGGGGGGGGTACCTTTGACATTTTCTGGTGAATATTAAAACATGCAAAAAGCTGCCTGTATAAAAGTCACTCCACCTGGTACTTGGAGTTGTGCCAAAAAAATAAAGTGTAAGGGATAAGGATGAAATTGTTGTCAGAAGGTAATTTGTGTCCCCCTTAAACTATAGAGAAATGAGTAACTGATACTATAGAGTGCCACACCATAAAGCATGGCAGTGATAATTTTGGTTTGGAAAATTCTAAATACCACCACCATACTTCACCATTAAAATTTTTTACTAAAATATCCACAGAGAATCAATATGTGAATACTGTTCATTTGTTATTATTGAATAGCCCACCTGAAACTTGCCTGCATTTTAAATATAATATTGGTCCAAGATGGCTAGAGTTGCAAATTATCAAGTATGAAAGTGACAGTTTAAATCACATATCTGGTAAGCAGCACATAAGTGAAGCTTCTTATTTTCATAAGGAAGCAGTTTATTCATTTACTTACTTTTTAAAGATATTTACTTGAGGGGAGGAGGGGCAACAGGAGAGGCAGAGGGAGAGAATTTCAAGAAGATGCTGGGCTGAGTGTAGAGCCTGACACAGGGCTCAATCTCATGACCCTGAGATCACAACCCTAGCCAAACCAAGAATCGGATGCTCAACTGACTGAGCCACCCAGGCACCCCTGGAAGCAGTATTTTTTTTTTAAGATTTTATTTATTTATTTGACAGAGAGAAACACAGCTAAAGAGGGAACACAAGGAGGGAGAGTGAGAGGGAGAAGTAGGCTTCCCACTGAGCAGGGAGCCTGATGCAGGGCTCAATCCCTGGTCTCCGGGATCATGACCTGAGACAAAGGCAGTTGCTTAACCAACTGAGCCACCCAGGCGCTCCTGGAAGCAGTATTTTTAAGAAGTCTCCACACCCAACATGGAACTTGAACTCACCACCATGAGACCAAGACCTGACCTGAGATCTACAGTCAGACACTGAACCAACTGAGCCATCCAGGGACCGGACCCCAAAGAAGTAGTAATATTTTTATTTTTTTTTTCATTATGTTCAGTTAGCCACTGTATAGTACATCATTAGTTTTTGATGTAGTGTTCAATGATTCATGAGTTATGTATAATACACAGTGCTCATCACAACACATGCCCTCCTCAATACCCATCAATCTGTTACCCCCTCCCCCCACCCCCCTTCCCTCTGAAACCCTCAGTTTGTTTCCCTGGGTCCAAAGCAGTATTTTAAAATACAAAATAGCCCATGTTACAAATATTTAAGAGCTATCATGAGATGGCCAAGTAATTTGAAGTGAGATTCTTCATCATTTTTGGAACATCCTTGGTCATTAACTTCTTCAAGCATTGCCTCTGATCCATTTTCTCCTTCCTCTCCTTTTGGAACTGTGATTAAATGAATATTAGATCTCCACTCCATGTCTCCTAACTTTTCTTCTACATTTCTTATCTTTTTTGTCTATCTGTGCTGCTTTCTGGGTAATCTCCTCTAAAATATTTTCTAATTTGCTCTTATATTTATCTGCTCATTTTTGAATTTTATATATTGCATTAACCTATGTACAGTAGCATTGGTTCTTTTAAAAATCTTATCAGTCACATTTTAGATGATTTTTAATTCATTTTTTATTTAAGTGTAGTAAGTCATTTTTTTTTCAATTACACAGGATGAGGGGGGAGGGGCAAGGGAGACAGAATCTTAAACAGGTTCCACCACGTCCAGTGCAGAGGTCAACGTGGGGCTTGATCTCACAACCCTGAGATCATGTGTGAGCTGAAATCAAGAGTCAGATGCTTAACTGACTGAGCTACCCAGGCACTCCCAGTAAGACATGTTTTAAAATTACTCACTAATAATTTCAATTTATGCTACATTTTGTTTCTTTAATTTTTATCATGGGATGTTTTCTGTGTGTGTGTGTGTGTGTGTGTGTGTGTGTGTGTGTGCACATGCATGTGTGCGTGCCTGTGTGTTTTACTGTGCACTGCTTATTGTCCCTAAAATATTATGTGAAAGATTCTCTGAAATCTAGGCTAAATGTATCTTCTTTCAGAAAGGATTTTCTTCTACCAGTTCAGGACCAAATTATCCAAATTCATGGTTTCATGTTTCCTGGACCATTCAAATCCAGGTCTGTAATCCTTGGGAAGAGCAAGCCCACAGCCACAACCTCTAAAGGAGGAGTTTTTCTCCTTTTCTTCTTATATCTGTTTTTTTCAATGTCAAGGCAACATTCCCTTTGGTCCTCTGGGTGTATGGGTAGGTATATTTCAGTTTTTCTTTTGCTATGAAGGTTGAGTGGCTTCAGTGGAGAAGAGCTGGTCTACTACACTCCCCAACTTAAGCAGGACTTGGGTTTCAATTTCTGATTTCTCCATGTGTGAAACTGCTAAAACCAATATTCAAACTTTGCCAGATCAATAAGTTCCCTCGAAGTAAATCAGCCTTAGTGTAATAGTGCTCTGCTTAGCTCTCCAGAATCTAGTGCTTTCTTTGATTTTTGTTATGATTTTGGCTCTACAACACTTCCAAAAAAAACACTTAATTGTTCCAATATATATTATAGGTTCCTTTGTCAGGAAGACTGAGAGTAAAAATAGAATATACAATTTTACAAAGAAGAGAGATTTTCTTTTCTTCCAATGTCTAGGTCTGGTTTTGGTGCTGGAGTAATGGTGGCCTCCCAGAGTTGGGAAGTGATCATCCTTCCTCTTCAGTTTTTTGGAGTGGTATTATTTTCTTCCATAAATGTTTGGTAGAATTCCTCAGGAAAGCCATCTGGGCCTGGATTTCTTTGTAGGAAAGTTTTTAATTATAAATTCAATTTCTTTAATTGACATACATATATTTAGGTCATCAGTTTCTTCTTGGATGAGCTTTGGCAGTCTTGGTCTTTCAAGTAATTCATCCATGTCATCTAAATTGTCAGATTTACTGACATAAAGCTGTGCACAATATTCTTTTTGACCTTTAACATCTAAAGAATATATATGTCTCTTCTATCATTCCAAATATTGTTAATTTGTGTCTTCATTCTCTTTTTCTTTCAGGCTAGAAATGTATTAATTCTTTCTTCATTCTCCCAAAGGACCAACTTTTCATGGATTTCTTCTATTGTTTTTCTGTTCTCTATTTTATTGATTTCTGCTCTGATATGTTTTTATTTTTCTTCTACTTATTTTGGCCTTGACTTTCACTTCTTTTTCTAGTTCCTTATAGTGAAAGCTGAAGTCACTGAACTGAGACCTTTCATATTTCCTAACATAGGCATTTAATTCTATAAATTTCTAGTTATAGATTTAGTGGCATCTAACACTTTTGACTTGTTGTGTTTTCATTTACATTCATTTTATTTTAGCAAAATACTTTGCTTCAATTCAAATCTATCTTGATATCTTATTTGACACTTAGGTTATCTAGAAATGTGATATTTAATTTACAAATATTTGAGGGTTTCCTACATTTTTTGTTACTAATTTATAGTTTTAGAGGTTTTTTTGTTTGTTTGTTTGTTTTTTACATTAATAGATTTTACTTTTACAACAATTCTAGGTTTTTAGAAAAACCAAGCAGGAAGTACAAAGTTCCCTTTTACCCATTCTCCTTCCACCCAATTTCCCCCATTATTAACATCTTGTATTAATGTGGTGTATTTTTTGTTGTCTACACTTTACATTAGGTTTGCAGTTGTCTACACTTTACATTAGGAGTCATTCTGCTTTGTACTGTTCTATGAGTTTTGACAAATACATATTGTTGTGTACCCACCATTGTGGTATCATAAAGAATAGCTTCATTATCCTAAAAATCCCCTGTGCTCCACCTATTTATGTCTCTCTCTATGCACATCCTTAGCTATATGACAGATCTTTTTATTGTCTCTACAGATTTTTCCTTTTCCAGAATTTCATATGGTCGGAATCATAGAGTATGTAGCCTTTTCGGAATGGCCTGTTTTGCTTAGCAATATGTATATGAGGTTTGTCCATGACTTTTCATGGCTTGATAGCATATTTCTTTTTATTGATGAATAATATTCCATTGTCCTGATGTACCATAGTTTGCTTATTCATTCACCTGTTAAAGTACACTTGGTGGCTTCCAGTTTTTGGCTGCTATGATTAAAGTTGTTATTAACATTTATGTTCAGGCTTTTGTGTGGACATATTTTGAAATCATTTGGATAAACATCTGGGACTTTAAGAGTTTGATTCCCTTGTCCAAGGTCATATAGTTAAGGAATAATACAGCTAGAGTCTGAAATCAAATAACCTGATCTGGAGTCTGTACATTTAACCACTACCCTAAAATGCCTTTCAACATGATACAAATCCAATGAACACACTAAGGGAAGATTCATGGATGAAGGGGTTTGAATCCAATTTAAAAAAAAAAAAAGATTTTAGTTATTTATTTGAGAGAGAGAGTGTGAGAGAGAGAGAGAACGAAAGAACAAGCAGGAGAGAGGGGAAGAGGGAAAGGGAGAGGGAGAAGCAGACTCCCCACTAAGCAGGGAACCTGATGGGGCTCAAAACCAGGATCCTGAGATCATGACCTGAACCAAAGGCAGATGCATAACCAACTGAGCCACCCCCGGAATCCAATCTTAAAAGAGGACTAAGAGTTGCGTAAATATAAGTGGGAAGAAACTTTCAATAAAGGGTATGGTGAAATGATGCTTGGAAAAGTGTAGCATGGGAAAGTGATGCTGGTTGCACAATAATGTGAATTGCTTAATGCCACTAAATTGTAAGCTTAAAAATAGTTAAAATGGTAAAATTTATATTATGTGTATTTTATTGCAATTTTTAAAAAGGTATAGTGTACATGTGAATTTATGGGCATGGTAGTAAAGTAATCTGATGGAAGTTAAAGTTTTATTGAGGAAATAAAAGGCAATGAAGTTGAATGTGTTAATTTAGAACAAGATTAGCATGAATTTTAGCACACTATAAGGTATTGGGGAATCATTAAAAATTTTGGAAGATAAAATAGACATAAAATCTGCAACTTTCAAGTTTTACGCTATGCTTTATGAGAAATATATTGAAATGGGGCAAGGTTGGGGGCAAGAAAATCAACTTAACTCAGTCTAGGTGTGTTCACATGTCCATTATCTCATTCCCTCCCACAGCGTCTTTATAAGGTGGCTATTATTGCTCCCATTCTAAGTCAAAGAAGCCAAGGATTATTCACGCTCACAATACTAATACAGAGTAAAAAAAGCACAGTAATTTGAAACCAGATCTCTTAACTTCAAATCTAGCAGGTTCATAGATGGCAGAAATAATATGGATTTAGGAATTACACAGACCTTTGTTTGAATCATGGCTCTGTCTTATTAGCTATGTGACTTTAGGAAGATTATTTAGCTAGTCTGAGCCTCAGTTTTCTCATCTGTGAAAATGTGATAAAAATATCCATCTCCTAAGGATTAAAATCTTTGTATATAAAGTGATTACTGAGTAGATAGCATCCAAAAAGTGCTCAACAATTGTTCATTCACTTTCTTCCTCCTTAATTTCTGATGCTTATCTGACATTTATTTGTGGCATATATGTGCATCATTAAATTATTTGTTGATTGTACTGACATTTAAAACTCATTTGTGAATTTAGGTTTTCTTGCATTGACAAATGATAAATTTTCACACATTAGTCTCTTTCCGGATAGTAGAAAAGCACATTTTACTAATTAAAGGCATAAAATTCTAAAGAAAAATTATGAACATGGTTTGGAAACTCATGTACATATTTATTTAACACCATTTCATATCTTTGAGAAGGTTTTTGGAAACTTATTTAGAAAGCTGAAAAGTCCTTGAATACCAAGTGGTTTAACAAGAATTTTTTAATGAGTTAAGTGTAAAGGAATAAAAAACATATGAATTATATTTTCTGTAAATAACACATGGTTTTGAAAACTGAAAATGTACTTGGAAAAAATGTTTCCTGAATACTATTGAATTAAAGCTCTTAAAAAATAATGTCCCCCTCAAACTGAGGCAAGTTCCATTTAGATTCTAGAGTACTCTCTGTCCACAATGAAAATATTGACCACAGCATCTCTTACATTTGATTTTGTTGAGATAAAATTACTTTTTTTTAAGATTTATTTATTTATTTGACAGAGAGAGAGATCACAAGTAGGCAGAGAGAGAGGAGGAAGCAGGCGCCCCGCTGAGCAGAGAGCCCGATGCGGGCCTCCATCCCAGGACCTGGAGATCATGACCTGAGCCGAAGGCAGAGGCTTTAACCCACTGAGCCACCCAGGTGCCCAAGATAAAATTACTTTAAGATGGTGTCCAAAGTAGAAGGAGACTTCCTGGGTATTTCTACTTTCACAGTAGGTAGAATAAATCATTTTCTTTTTGGACAAAAGAGAAAGCAATTGTTTTCATCAAAATAAATTGTTCACAGAAGAGCAATCCTAGGACCTCTTATATGAGAACAGGGGGATGAGACTGAATGAAGGAATGTAGTGAAATGTGACATCGCAATTTTCCAAGAAGAATAATTTATTTTGTTGGAAAGGCAGGAGAACTAACCAGCTAAATTTTCAATAAGATATTAAAACCTTTCACTGATAATGCCATGCAATATAAGTGTCTTCAAATATTTATATTGTACCTATAACTGCCTCTTTTTTTTTCTAAGGAGATAGCTACCATATATAAGATCCAGATGAGGCAATCATATTTTTAATATTACCATTCTTTTCGAAACTATCAAATTCCCAATTCCATCTTTGGGTGTTCAGAAGAGTTTCCACTCATTTGAAGTAGTTCATTGCCTTTATAATTTGCAGTCCTCCTCTTACCTAAGATGGGAAAACTGAGTACATTTTGTTAGTTGTAGAATGAAAAACATACAGATAAAGTTGCTTTAGAATAAAGCATATGTTTGTGCAGTAATGGACAAATGGATACTGATTAAAAGGACCAGGAGCACTGGCAGAAGGACAAACATATAAAGGGAACAGAATTGAGAGTCCAGAGATAAGCCCTCACATTTATAGTCAACTGATGGTCAACCAGTGTGCCAAGATAATTCAGTGGGGAAGGAACAGTATTTCCAAAAATACTCCCAAAAGGGGAGAACTAGTTATCTTAATGCCAAAGAATGAAGTTGGACTCTTACCTTATACCACATACAAAGTTTAACTCAAAATAGATCAAAGACCTAAATGGATCAAAGACCAGCTCAAATTAATCAAAGCGAAACTAAAATTGTTAGCAGAAAACATAATCATAAGTCACCATGACCTTAGATTTAGCAATATTTTCTTAGATGTGACACAAAAGCACAAGCAACAAGAAAGAAAAAATAAAGTGGACTTCATCAATATTAAAAACTTCTATGCTTAGGGGTGCCTGGGTGGCTCAGTTGGTTGAGCATCAGACTTTTGATTTCAGCTTAGGTTGTGATCTCCAGTTCATGGGATCAAACCCTATGTTAGGCTCCATGCTGAGCCTGCTTAGCTCTCTCCCTTTGCTCCTCCCCACTGGTTGTGCTCTCTTCTCTCTGTCTCTCTCTCTCTCTCTCAAATAAATAAATAAAATCTTAAAAGAAACAAACAAACTTCTGTGCTTAAAAGGACACCATGAAGAAAGTGAAAAGACAACACACAGAATAAAAAAAATATGCAAATCACATTTTTTAGGAGGTACTTCTAACTAAAATAGTCAAAGAATTATTACACTCAAAAATTAAAGACAAGGGGCTCCTGGGTGGCTCAGTCGTTAAGCATCTGCCTTTGGCTCTGGTCATGATCCCAGGGTCCCTGGGATCGGACCCGCATCAGGCTCCCTGCTCTGCAGGAAGCCTGCTTCTCTCTCTCTCCCTCCCCCTGCTTGTGTTCCGTCTCTTGCAGTGTTTCTCTCTGTCAAATAAATAAATAAAATCTTTTTAAAAAATAAAATAATAATAATAAAAAGAAAAATAACCTATCTTAAAAATAGACACATGAAAAAATGTTCATCATCACTAGCTATCAGGGAAATTCAAATCGAAACCACACTGAGATACCACCTTACTACCAGTAAGAATGGCCAAAATTAACAAGACAGGAAACAACAAGTATTGGAGAGGCTGCAGAGAAAGGGGAACCCTCTTACACTGTTGGTGGGACTGCAAGTTGGCGCAGCCGCTTTGGAAAACAGTGTGGAGATTCCTTAAAAAATTAAAAATAGAGCTACCCTATGACCCTGCAATTGCACTACTGGGTATTTACCCCAAAGATACAGATGTAGTGAAAAGAAGGGCCATATGTACCCCAATGTTCATAGCAGCAATGGCCACAATCACCAAACTGTGGAAAGGGCCAAGGTGCCCTTCAACAGATGAATGGATAAAGAAGATGTGGTACATATATACAATGGAGTACTACACCTCCATCAGAAAGGATGAATATTCAGAATATCCAACTTTTGAGCAACATGGACTGGGTTGGGAGAGATTATGCTGAGTGAAATAAGCCAAGTAGAAAAAGTCAAGTATCATAGTTTCACTTACTTGTGGTGCACAAGGGGTAATATAGAGGACAGTAGGAGAAGGAAAGGAAGTGGGAAGTAGGCTAATTCAGGGAGAGAAACGAAACATGAGAGACTTTGGACACAGAAACAAACTGAGGGACTTGGAAGGAGGGGGTGGGGGGATGGGAGAGCCTGGTGGTGGGTCCTGAGGGCACCTATTGCATGGAGCACTGGGTGTGGGGCATGGGCAATGAATCTTGGAACACTGAAAAAATAAAATAAATTTAAAGTCAAAAAAATTTGGCAAAATAGCTAAATAGACATTTTCCAAAGAAGATACACAAGTAGTCAATAAGCACATAAAAAGGTGCTCAGTATTACAGAAATGCAAATCCAAACCACAGTGAAATACCACTCCAAATTACTAGGATAATTATCATAAAAAATAGAGATGATAGCAAGTTTTAGCAAGGGTATAGATACATTGGAAAATGTATACGCTACTGATGGAAATGCAAAATGGTTTGGCTTCTTTGGAAAACAATTTGGTCATTCTTCAAAAGTTTAAACACAGAGTTACCACATGGCCATATGGCTCATTGATTCCACTACTGAACTATACCCAGGAAGAAAAATGAAAGCATATATCCACACAAACAACTTGCACATGAATGTTTATGGCAGCATCATTATAACCAAAAAGTGGAAGCAATGCAATGGATAAATAAAATGTGGTATATCTATACAATGAAGTATTATTTGGCAATAGAAAGAAATGAAGTTTTGATCCATGCTATAAAATATTATGCTAGGTGAGAGAAGCAAGTTGCAAAAGACCACATATTTCATTATTTCATTAATGTGAAATGTCTAGAATAAGCAAACTCACAGAAACAGAACAAACAGCGTGGTTGCCTAGATGTGGGAGAGTTGAGGAAACTGAAAATATTCTAAAATTGATTGTGTTGATGGACACAGAACTCTATGATTATATTAAAAACTACTGAATTGTATACTTAAGGTGGGAGAATTGTGTGGTATGTGAATTATATCTTAATAAGGCTGTTCCCCTCCCCTGCAAAAAAAGAATCAGAAACAACTGGTAAATAGAAATGTTGGATGATTTTCATCTTGAAATATTTTTATATAACTTAGAGCTGAACTAATATATGTGTGTTGAATTTCAGGTTTAAGAGGTGAAAGAAGAAGATAAATCGTCTCTAAAGGTCTGGTTGTAATTATCTTTTCTCTCTTTTTTTTTTTTTTTTTTTTTGTATTTCTTTTTGTATTTCCCAATGCGCTGGTTAGAATATGAAACTAATTCCAACATTAATTCCAACTGGTTTTTTGGTGTTGGAGATGCAGGGAATGGGGCAAATTCCCTGCTGTCAGCCTTCATTCTAGTAAGGGGAAAAGAATAGGGATAGCAGGAGGGAATAGCCTCTTCAAGGAAGTAATATTTGAACAGAGATCTTGATAATGTAAAAAATCTGGAGGAAGAGAGCATTAGGTGGAGGATGCAGAAGTAAAAGCCCTGAGTTGAAAGGAAGATTAGTATATCAGAGCAGGGGTTCTACAACTTAAGCATGCACTGGAATCAACTGGAGATGCTGATAAAACAGATTGCTTGCTCCACACACATACTGTCTTATTCCGTAAGCCTGGAAAAGGTCCCAAGAATTTGCATATCTAGCAAGTTCCCTAGTGACGATGACGATGATGATGATGATGATGATGTTCTATGGCCAACACTTTAAGAACCACTGTTAGGGGAACAACAAAGAAACTAATGTGGCTGGAGAAATTTGAGTAATTGGGAGACTGGTATGCAATAATGTGCCAAAGTCAGCGTATACGAGCTCACAAGAGCCGAAATTGTGCATCTCTTTCCAACCTTATATCCAGTGATGTTCTGTTGTTAGCTTCACAGCCATGGTGAAACTATTTATCCCTCAGAATTGGCAAGGGCAACATATTAAGGATCCCATTAGGAGTGATAGAATTGAGGTCAAAAAGGTAGGCAGGTGTCAGAACTTGAAGGGTCTTTATGACAAGGAATTTGGATTTAAGTAGAAGGGCAGTGGGAAGCCTTTGAAGAGTTGTACCTAAGAAGAGATGTGATCTGACTTGTTTTTTTAAAATGGAATATCCTGGCTGCTGATAGGTGTATAGATGATAGGTATTATGGTTGTACCTTTCCTTGCAGCTATAGGTGGGTATGTTCTTAAGTATATGCCAATAGAATGTGAGTAAAATGATGTGTGACATTTTTGAACCACTGGATAAAGAAGAAATCCTTACCCTGAATATCTACCCTATCCCTTTCTGGAAGCCGCAACCCAGACATAACAGTGGCCGAGTTTAGACTATGCCAATGATGATAATACCCAACGAAATGGAGAAGCAATGACTTAGAAGAAATCCTGATCTCTGAACCCCTGCAAGAACAAAGCTCCCCATCAAAGGTGAGAAACCAAAAAAATATATTTTTTTCTTTAAGCAAAAGCCACAGCACTTTTGGGTCTCTGTTACAGTCATCTCATCTTAGCCTAACAGCAGGAGAAGGTAGAGTAGAAGCAGGGGGAAGACTTGGGAGAACTGATTGTTTTGTTTTGTTTTGTTTTGCTTTGCTTTGTTTAGAGGTTTAGTTTATTAATTTGAGTCAGGGGTAGGGGAGAGAGCAGCGGCAGGGGGAAGGACAGAGGGAGAGGCAGAGGGACAAGCAGACTCCTCACTGAGCCGAGTCCAACACAAGGCTGGATCCCAGGATCCTGAGGTCATGACCTGAGCCAAAGTCAGATGCTCATCCTTGACCAACTGAGCCAGCCAGGTGCCCCCAGGAGACTATTGTAATAGCCAGTGAAGAGATGACGATGCCTTGAAGTAGGATATGTGCCAATTGGGCCTATTTGTTCTCAGACTCATTCCTCTCCCTTCTGTTCCTCTGCCGCATGGTCCCTGAAGAATGATATGCTAGCAACTGACTTCTGGCTGGCATATGGCACTCTCTGGAGATGGTGGGGGGCGGGGGAAAGGGCAGGAATGAGGAAGCCAGGTCATCTCTCTGTCTCTCTCAATCTCTACCCCAGACAGCATGTCTGGCAGGGATGGAATGGCTCTGGCTTCTGCCAAATGGTATCACCACAGATCCAGTTTCTTCTGGGGGATTGTGACCCTTCCTCCTTCTGTCCTCCCAGCCTGGATCTTCAAGGGTTGTCTCACCATCCTATTTGGCTTCTCACTTCTCACATTACTTGTATAGCCAATTTCCTTCATTAAATCCCCTCTGTTTTAAATGGTTTCTCTTCTGCTGGGCGAGTCTGGACTAATACAGGGACAGGTGGGAAGTGAAGGAGAAGTGTTGGAATCAGGGCATATATCTAAGTAAAAATGACAGGATTCATAAGAGATTGGATATGGGATATGAGGGAAGGGTTTAAAGATCAAAACAAAACATTTCCCTGCAACCTCCCCACCAAACTGCTTCTCAGTCTTCCCACTCTCAGAAAACCAACAGGATCATTTACTCAGTCTCAAAACAAAAATCTCAGCCTCATCATTTATTTACTGGATTCTTCATCTAGTACTTCATAAAGTTCTCCTCCAGCTTTCATGGTGTGTGGGAACTTGTCTGGAATCATAAACATCCATATACACTTTATCATACCTGATCAAAACCTTATGCTGGAAATAGAACCTAATTCAGACATTACTGCTAATTTCAAAAAAATTCCAGTGAACTTCACAAAGACTGACCTTTGAGAAATAAACCAGAAACTGTATCTGGATTAGACAGCCAGGTCCCTAGACCATTGCCAGGACAGCCCTGGGGAGTGCAAGGATCTGCAGCAGCCAGGGTTTTGCTGTGTCTGTTGGGAGACCAGAGCAGGTTTAGAAAGGCTGAAACACAGGAGTTAAAGCCTGCTTGGAAAATGTTAGGCAAGTGGAAAGTCATCACTGGTTACAAGGGCTGGGGCTCAGAAAACGTCTCAATTTTCCCTTGATTTCAGAATACTGAGGATAAACACAATCTCTGGGAGGGAGAAAGACTTCTCTATTAACTAGCCGTGTGATCTAGGATAATGTTGGTTACCTCTCCAAGCTTCAGTTTGCTAAAGTGTCAAAAATGGGAAAAGCATTACATCCTGCAAGATTGTTGTATTAAATCATGTGATAGGTCTTAGAACACAGCACACAGCATGCCTTCTTACTCAGTTTTCTCCTCATCCCTCTCATTTATCCCATGCAGGTAGCATTGCAGAGTAGTTTAGCTGTAACTGTTGTATCTGAGTATACTCATTGCTCTTCTACATATATGGTCCACAGATCAAGTGTATGCCATGGTTTGATTCATAATTCAAATAAATGTTTTCATTGCAAAATTCACTGCCAACTTGTTTGTGGAGAGACTATCTGTGGGTAATGGAGTAGGGTGCAAAAGTTTGGGGAAGAATGGCAGAACACTGGTACTATCTAGGTCCCACACAAGACTAGCAGTTGCAAAGTAAGGAACATGGTGTCATAAGAAGCTCTTCCCTCATTAAAACCATTGTTTTGTTTCTCTGGATCTACCGATTATACAAAAAAAGTGGCGGTGTGTACTATAGACAACTCCTATTTACTGGCATCATAATAAGTTTTCCTAAGACACTTTATAAATTTGACTTTAAAATATTCCTTATACAAAAACCTTAATTCTCCAATTTATAAAGACATTCTAGACAAAAACCAAATGAAAATGATAACTCAAAATGACGAGGACAGGGTAGTTTTGTTTTAATTATTCTATTTTCTGACATTAAAAAATTTATCGTAATAAGAAATCATTAACTTTTCTTCTGCAAAGAAATTAATTTCCAAAATATCAAACCTGCTGCTTGTATGATTACTAGATTCTCTCTATGCAAGAGCTGGCCAGCTCTTTCTGTTTACAGCTAAAATGAAATGAAAATATTAAAGTGAGTTAGTTTCCCACATAAGTGAGTATAATGGCTAATTTTATGTGCCAACCTGGCTAGGCCTCATACTCAGATACTTAGTCAAACTCCAGTTTAGATGTTGCTTTGAAGAGATTTTTTTAAGATAAGATAAACATTTAAGTTAGCTGACTTGGGGTAACACAGACTACCCTCTGTAATGTGAGTAGGTCTTATTCAACCAATTGAAGACCTTGCCACAAAAAGACTGAGGTTCCCCAAGGAGAAGGGAATTCTGCTTCCAGAATGCTATCTCAGACTGCTTTCAGATTCCAACTGCAACATCTACCCAACTCTGGGTCTTCAGCTTGCTGGCCTGCCCTGCAGATTTCAGACTTTTCAGCCTCACAGTCATAAGAGATAATTCCTTAAAATAATATTTCAGTCTCTCTCTAGCTGTCTTTCTCTATGTATGTGTGTGTTTATATGTGTGTCTATGTATGTGTACGTATATATATGTATGCAAGTATACATAATATGTATATTATATTGAATTATAGTCTATATATTACATACGTGTTCAGTTTCTCTGGAAAAGCCTGACTAATACAGTGGAAAACACTAAACCAAGCATCAAAGTAGCAAAAAGATGTTTTACCAGATACAGATAATGTTCATCAGATAAAACATTTTTAAAACTCATAGCAATTCTGGGGCACCTGGGTGGCTCAGTTGGTTGGGCGACTGCCTTCTGCTCAGGTCATGATCCCGGAGACCCGGGGTCGAGTCCCACATCAGGCTCCCTGCTTAGCGGGAAGCTGCTTCTCCCTCTCTCACTCCCCCTGCTTGTGTTCCCTCTCTGGCTGTGTTTCTCTCTGTCAAATAAAAAATAAAATCTTTAAAAAAAAAAACTCATAGCAATTCTTATTTTATTATTAATTTGCCTTTGATATTCTCTATCAAAATACCACATTTTTCCCCATAAGGCCTGTTATCTCAAAAATCGGACTAATGTGAAAATCTTTTCATTTTCCTTTGCACTTTCTAATGGCTTACTTGAGATATACTACCATACAAATCACCCATTTAGTATACAATTCACCCATGAATATAAATATGGTCAATTAATTTATGACTAAAGAGCCACATACAATGGGGAATATTGAATCTCTTCAATAAATGGTGTTGGGAAAACTGGACAGCAACATGCAAAAAAATGAAGCTGGACTTACACCATACACAAAAATTAATTCAAAATGGATTAAAGACTTAAACATAATACCTGAATCCATAAAATAACTAAAACAAAACACAGGCAATAAACTCCTTGACAATGTCTTGGTGATAATTTTTTGATTTGACACTGAAAGCAAAGGTAATCAAAACCAAACAAGTAGAACTACATAAAAATGAAAAGCTTCTGCACAGCAAAGGAAACCACCAACAGATGGAAAATGTAACCAGCAAATGAGAGAGGATATTTGCAAATATCTGATATGTGATAAGGGGTTAATATCCAAAATATTTAAAGAAGTCATACAGTTCAAGAGCCAAAAAATAAACAATGTGATTTAAAAATGGACAGAGGATCTGAATAGACATATTTCCAAAGAAGATATACAAATGATCAACAGACACATGAAAAGATACTCAACATAATTAATCATCAGGGAAATGTAAATCAAAACCATGATGATATTTTACCTCACATCTGTTAGAATGGTTCTGATAAAAAAACAAAAAACAAAAAACAAGAAATTACAAGTGATGGTGAGGATGTGAAAGAAAGGGAAACCTCATGTAATATAAATTGGGATAACTACGAGGGAAAACAATATAGAGGTTCCTCAAAAAATTACAAATAGAACTACCACATGGTCTAGGAATTCCACTTCTGATAATTTATCCAAAGAAAACAAACAAACAAAAAAAGCTAATTTGAAAAGATAGTAGTTCATTACAGCATTATACATAATAGCCAAGACATGCAAACAATCTAAATGTGCAATAGTTGAATAAATATGAATATTATTCAGCTATTTAAAAAAATCTTTCCATTTGCAATAATATGGATGGAACTTGAAGGCATTAGCTAAGTGAAATAAGTGGGACAGATTCGACTTATATGTGGAATCCAAAAATAAAACAAAGGGTGCCTGGGTAGCACAATCAGTTAGGTAATCTAATCCTTGCTTTTGGCTCAGGTCGTGATCTCAGGGTTGTAAGACTGAGCCCTGCCTTCAGCTCTGCACTCAATGGGGAGTGTGATTATGATGTTCCCTCTCCCTTTGCCCTCCCCAAATAAAATAAATAAATCTTTAAAAAATATAAAAACAAAATAAAACAAAAGACTGAGCTCATGGATATAGAGAATGGATTGGTGGTTGTCTGAGGCAGGGGTTGAGGGTGGGCAAAATGGGTAAAGAGGCCAAAAGGTACAAATTTCCAGATATAAGATGAATAAGTTATGGGAAAGTAATGCTCAGCATGGTGATTATAGTCGATAGTATTGCATTGCATATCTGGAAGTAACCAGGAGAGTGGATCTTGAAAGTTCTCACCATAAGAAAAAGATTTTGTAATTATGTATGGTCATAGATACTAACTGCATTTATCATGATAATCATTTTGCAATATATACAAGTACAGAACCATTGCAATGTACACCCAAAACTAACATAATGTTATGCCAATTTATGCCTTAATAAAAATATCTTAAAAATTTTAAGTATGAAAAAAAATTTTTAAGTATGTAGGGGCGCCTGGGTGGCTCAGTCGTTAAGTGTCTGCCTTCAGCTCAGGTCATGATCCCAGGGTGCTGGGATCATGTCCCGCATCAGGCTCCCTGCTCAGCAGGAAGCCTGCTTCTCCCTCTTTGACTCCCCCTGCTTGTGTTCCCTCTCTCACTGTGTCTCTCTCTGCCAAATAAATAAATAAAATCTATTTTAAAAATTGTTAAGTATGTAATTGAATTATTTTTAGCATATTCAAAGTTGTGCGACCATCACCACAATCAATTTTAGAACATTTTTATTGCCCCAGAAGGAAACCTGATATCCTTTAGCAGTCATTCCCATCCTGCTTCCCAGTGCTCAGCCTTAGGTAAATATCAATCTACCTCCTGTCTCTACGGATTTGCCTATTCTGACATTCTATAAATGGAAGCATACTATATGCGGTCACTTGTGACTAGTTTCTATACCACATTTTATTTACCCATTCCACTAGTTGATAGACACTGGGCTGTTTTCACTTTTTGAGTATTATCATTTGTCTTTCTCTTGATCTTAGTACTAAAATGTGAAATGACTAAAAGGTAAGAAGAAAAAAAAACATATTAAATTCTTGAAAAGTTCTCAGGTGAATGATCAGTGAATAAATAAGTTCTCAGAACACTATATTCAGTATATGCATGATTTCTATTAACTAATCATTTCCAAAGCCCTAACATTAATTAAATGTCCTTCAAAACATTTTCTTATTAAAAGCATTTGTGCCTAAGTGCTTCTGTTCATGGGATAAGAAATTGAAATGACTATCTTGGCAGTGTGACTCCGGTTGTATAAGCCAAGGGATTAAGAGTACTTTTGAGAAGGAGTCACAATGTGTTCTCCATGACTTTGGAAATGATGGTAAACATATATGATGTAGCGATGATTTTATTATATATACCCTTATGAGACTGTCAACCAAAACGGCACTTTCATCAGGAGATAGTTTCCAATTCACAATTTTTTTTAATATTAGAATCCAAGCTGGTCTTTAATGTTCACATTTCCTCTTCAACTTAATTTTTAAGATCCATTTCTAAAAATGAAATGACTAATAATTCTGACTTTGAGCAACAACTATCCATGCCAGCCTAGTACCGGAAAGCTTAAATCTAATCCTAACATCACTCTTCATATAATGTAAGTGCCTTTGATGTTGCAAGATCTCAAGATGGTACTCTTTAATTACCCTAAACTAGCTGCTATGGCCAGTATTGCTTCACAGGATATAAAAAGAAGAGTAGCTAAGCTTGCATAGAGGAGAGGTATGCTCTAGAAAGAACAATAACGTCAACTCGGCTTAGTGTGGAATGCAAGGCTTAAAAATTCCATAAAGTAGAGAAGGAAAACAGGAATCTACTTATAGCATTTAAAAAGAGTTTGCCTTCTCACCGGGATATGTTCACACATGAAACTTTAGGTTTGATTTGCCGATAGGTTGTTTATATAATTTTAACCCTTAAAATAAAATGCAATTAATGACTTGCATTCTTTTTTTTTTTTTTTTACTTTTTCTTTTTTAAAGATATATTCATTTACCTTAGAGAGATCGGGGCAGTGGTGGAAGCAGGGGTAGGGCAGAGAGAGGGAGATAGAGAATCCCAAGCAGACATCCACTGAGCATGGAGCCCAACTCATGAGAACAAGACTATGACCCAAGATGAAATCCAGAGTTGGGTGCCCAACTGACTGAGCCACCCAGGTGCCACTTCATTTGCATTTTTTTTACACAAGTCCAGCTAGATCAAATTCTTAAATGGGCAATGTTCATCTTGGTGCTCAGTGTTAACCTTGGATGTTCCTTAATTTCTATTTCCTGTATTTCCTTCTTCAATGTATCTTCTTCTAGAAATAATTTCCTTTTTTAAAAAATACTATTTATCTGAGAGAGAAAGAATGAGAGAGAGAGAGCATGAGCGGGGAGAAGGTCAGAGGAAGAAGTGGACACCCTGGGGAGCTGGGAGCGCGATGTGGGACTTGATCCCCGGACTCCAGGATCATGACTTGAGCTGAAAGCAGTGGCTTAACCAACTGAGCCACTCAGCTTCCCTTGAAATAATTTCTTAAAAGTGATTTACACAAATATGTCAATGATGACTTATTACAAAAAAAATACAGGCATTTGAAAAGAGCTCATAGCAACACAAAGGAGTAAATTGCTACCAATGGAATTTCACATATGCATGCAGATCAGAGAGGTATATTTCATGAGCTTCCAGAATCCACAGGGTTTTTTCCCACAGTAAAGCAGCCCTGCTATACACCTTAGACATTAAAATTGACTTGCAGAACTGTATGAGTGCATTTAGCAGAAGGAAGGGGAGTTCTTAAATCAAAATCTCAATATCAGCCAGGAACAGCTATTTTTATTCATACCTGAAGATTGTTGGAATGATTGGGTAATAGAAAAGACACTGATGATTCTGACCATTAAATCGGAGGGCATAAAGATAATTGCATGCAACATACAAAACTATGAATGACCCATTTCAGGCCCACTTCTCTGAGAGATACTCCTTTGCGTTCTACTTTCTTATCATAATGCCCTTCATTGCAATTGTCAGCTGGGGCTCCTTAGTTCAAATAACAACAATATTACCTGAAACATTCTCTAACTTGGAGGTTTACAAAAACAATAAAACACCAACAAAACAAAACAAACAAAAAAACAAGCAAAACAATAAAACATTTATTTGAGAATGACTTATCCTAAACTATGGAAGAAGAATTAGATACAGATTTCCAGTTCGATAATGGAATAAAATTGGCCTTTTCTCCTTCTCCTCTAGGAAATCACCTAAAAGAAGAATGAGAAAAAGAAATGCAAGGTAGGATACATACGAAACCTTAAGCCCCAGATAGATAGAAGGGCTGCCAAAAGCAATGAAGATCAAAGAGGATGTGGGAAAAAGCTGAGGGGAGGACTATGAATGCAAATCCTTCAGAGAGCTGGAAATATCCCCAAGATGAGGAACATACCCAAGATACAGAGCTAAAATCTCCAAGTATCCTAAAAGGGACAGGGAGCAGGTACTGACAAAGCACCCATGCACTAGTTTGATTCTGAGAAGCAGAGGTAATAGGACTGAACAAGGATATAACTGATTAACAAGTCGGTGTTTAAGAAACAGTCTGTTAGTGCATCTGAGAATTAAAAAAACTGAGTGATGTGCGTCTTAAAACTGCCTCTCTCTGTTGGCCTGGGAGCGGTAACAGTTAAATGGACTCTCACATTTAACTAGGGGCTCTAGGGAGAATGTTGCTAGCTTTGAACATAGATTTAGCATCTCCAATATAAGATCCATTAGCAAGCATCTGGTCAAGGAAGCCCACTTACCAACTTGAAGAATCGAAAATAGACCATTCAGGATCTATCTAAAAATATCACAAGAAAAGAGGAGAAAAGGCACAAGAATAGAAATGCAGATGAACACTGATCAAAGCACTATTTCCATGAAACAGATGAAAATGTTGATCAAATGTTTTGTCATAGATTTAAAGTTAATGAAACAATTCATCAGTAAACAAGAGCCCATACATACAAGCAATGTATTTAAAAGCCTTGAAAAAGGAAGGAGAGAAAATCAATGAAACCAAAAACTGGTTTTTTGAAAAGATCAATAAAAGGGTAAATCCTCTATCCAGGCTAAGGGGAAAAAAGAGAGTTGATAAAAATTACTATCAGAAATGAGAAGAGGGGAATGCCTGGGTGTCTCAGTTGTTAAGTGTCTGACTTCAGCTCAGGCCATGATCCCAGGGTCCTGGGATTGAAACCTGTGTTGGCTTCCCTGCTTGGTGCAAGGCCTCCTTCTCCCTCTCCCACTTCCCCTGCTTGTGTTCCCTCTCTCTCTGTGTCTCTCCCTATCAAATAAATAAATAAAAATTTTAAAAAAAGAAAAGAAAAGAAATGAGAGAGGGGAATTGCTACAGATCCCATAGATATAAAAAAGATAATAAAGGAAGATTATGAACAAGTCTGTTCTCACAAATTTGATAACCTAAATGAAACTGACTGATTTCTTGAAAGACAGAATCTGCAAAAACTCACAAAAGAAGAAAATGATTATCTCAATGGGCATATATCTATTAAAGAAATTGAATCAATAATTAATAATCTTCCAAAACAGAAAGCATGAGGCCCAAATGGGTTCACTGGTGAATTCCACCAAACATTTAAGGAAGATAGCATACCAGTTTTTGACAATCTTTTTCAGGGGATAAAAACAGAGGGACCACTTCCTGACTCATTCTGTGAGGCCAGCAGTACCTTAATATCAAAACCAGACAGACACAACAAGAAAACTATAGAGAACAATATCTCTGATGAACATAGTAAAAGTCCTCAACAAAACATTAGCAAATAAAATCCTGCATTGTATAAAAAGAATTATATACCATAACCAAGTAGGATTTTTTTTCCATGTATACAAGGCTGATTCAAATTCTGAAAGCCAATTAATGTGCTCCATCACATCAACAAGCCAAAAAAGACAAAGTATATCAATAGATGACAAAAAAGCATTTGACAAAACCCAGCAGCCACTTGTGATAAAAAACTCAGTAACAGAAGAGTAGAGGGGAACTTCCTCAACTTGGTAAATATCTGCTAAAAAACCCACAGATAACATCATATTTAATGGTGAAAAACTAGAAGCTTTCCCATTAAGATCTGGAAAAAGGCAAGCAAGTCCCCTCTCACCACTTCTTTTCAATATTATACTGGAAATCTTAGTTACTACAATAAGACAAGAAAAGGAAATTAAAAGTATACAGATTGGAAAGGAAGAAATAAAACTGTTTGCAGGTGACTGATTGTCTATGTAGAAAATCCAGAAGAATCAACAAAAACTCCTAGAAGTAGTGAACAATTATGGCTCAGTTGCAGGATATAATATTAATATACAAAAGTCAATTGCTTTCCTATAGAACAGCAATTAATACGTGGAATTTGAAAATAAAAACACAGTACCACTTACATTAGCAACCCACCAAAATGAAATATTTAGGTATAAATCTAACAAAATGTGTACAGGATTTTTAGAAGGAAAACTACAAAACTGTGATTTAAAAAGATCAAAGAAAAAAGTAAGTAAATTGAGAAATAGTACCTATTCAATATTGAGGAAAACTCAAAATTGTCAAGATGTCTGTTCTTCTCAACTTGATCTAAAGATTCAAAGCAATCTCAATCAAAATCCCAGCAAGTTACTTTTTGGGTATCAACAAATTGATCCTAAAGTTTACATGGAAAGATCAGGCTCAGAATAGTCAACACAATATTGAAAGAGAAGAACAAAGTGGAGGACTGACACTACCAGACTTCAGTACCTACTCTAAAGCTATTGGTGGAAGAATAGACCAAAAAAAAGAAAAGAAAGAAAGAAAGAAAATCAATAAACAGCCCAGAAGTGGGACCCACATAAATATAGTCAACTGATCTTTGATAAAGGACCAGAGGCAATAAATGGAGCAAAGACCATCTTTTCAACAAATGGTGCTGAGACAGCTGGAAATCCATATGCAAAGCCATGAATCTAGACATAAAAACCAGCAAAAATGAACTCAAAATGGTTCCAATATCTGGATGTAAAATGGAAAATTAGGAAATGTATATGCAAGTGGAAGAGAGTATAGGAGAAAACCTAGATGACCTTGGGCATGATGATGACTTTAGACGTAACACCAAAGGCACAAAATATGAAAGAAATAAATGATAAGCTGAACTTAAAACTTCTGCTCCACAAAAGACAATGTTGAGAGAATGAGAAGACAAACCACAGACTAAGAGAAAAATATTTGCAAAAGACACATTTGAGAAAGAACTATTCCAAATATAATAAGGACTCCTAAAACTCAACAATGAGGGCGTGTGGGTGGCTCAGTGGGTTAAGTCTCTGCCTTCGGCTCAGGTCATGATCTCAGGGTCCTGGGTTCGAGGCCCACATCAGGCTCTCTGCTCAGCGGGGAGCCTGCTTTCTCTTCTTTCTCTGCCTGCCTCTCTGCCTCTCTCTCTCTCTCTGTGTCAAATAAATAAATAAAATCTTAAAAAAAAAAACCTCAACAACGAGAAAATAAAAAAATTGATTTTAAAATGTGCTAAAGACCTTAACAAACAGATCACCAAAAAAGATACACAGATGGCAAATAAGCATATGAAAAGAGGCTCCAAGCTTGTCATCAGAGAATGCAAATTAAAATAACAATGAGATGCCACTACATACCTATTAGAATGGCCAAAATCCTGACCACTGACACCACCAAATGTTGGCAAGGAAGGAGTACAACAGGAAATCTCTTTTTTTACTAGTAGGAATGCAACATGGTATCCCTACTCTGCAAGACAGTTTGGCAGTTTCTTGCAAAACTAAACATATTCTTATCATATGATCCAACAATCATGTTCCTTGGTATTTACTCAAACAAGTTGAAAGCTTACATCTACACAAAAACCTGCACATGGATGTTTATAGTGTCTTTATTTATAACTGCCCAAAATTGAAAGCAACCAAGACGTCTTTCAGCAGGTGAATGGTTAAATAAATCATGGTACATCCAGACAATGGAATTTTATTTAGTGCTAAAAAGAAATGAACTATCAAGCCATGAAAAGACATGGAGGAAAAACACATTACCAAGTACAAGAAACCAATCTGAGAAGGCTACTTACATATGATTCCAAGTATATGACATCCTAAAAAAGGCAGAACTGTGGAGACAGTAAAAAGAGCAGTGTTTGCCAAGAGTTTGGGCAGGAAGATGAATAGGTGAAACACAGAGGATTTTAGGGCAGGGAAAATATTCTGTATGATAGCATAATGATGGATGCATGTCATTATAGATTTGTCCAAATCCACAGAATGTACAACACCAAAACTGAACCCAAATGTAAACTGGTGATTTTGATGCATCAATGTAGATGTATCAGTTGTAACAAGTGTACCCACTAGTGGGGGATGTTGATGATGGGGGGGGCTATGCATGTGTGGGGGCAGGGAATTTATGGGAAAGCTCTGTACCTTCCTCTTAACTTTTCTGTGAACCTAAAACTGAACTAAAAAAGAAAAAGTCCTTGAAAAAAAAAGGACATTCTGACACATGCTGCAACACGGATGAAATTTGAAGACATTATGCTAAGCAAAATAAGCCAGTCACCAAAAGACAAATATTGTATAATTCCACTTACATGAGGTATTTAGAGTAGTCAGATTCATAGAGACAGAAAGTAGAATGATGGTTGCCAGAACCAGTGGAGGTTTGGAATCAGGAGTTAGTATTAACTAAGTTCATTCGTGGGAAAGAAAGAAGTTCTGGGATTGAATGGTGCTTATGGTAGCACAACAATGTAAATGCATGTAATGCCACAGAAACACTCACTTAAAAGTGGTTAAAGTGGTAAATTTTGCATTATGTATATTTTATTACTATATACATTTTTTAATTATCAAAGAGAAAAAGGCAGGGTATGAAGCTTAGGAAGATAGAGACAATGAAAGGAATGAAGCACAAGCTGGCAGATCTCTCAGGGGAACAGTGGTTTAAAAAATTACAGAATAGGGGCGCCTGGGTGGCTCAGTTTGTTAAGCGGCTGCCTTCGGCTCAGGTCATGATCGCCTGGAGTCCTGGGATAGAGCCCCACAATAGGATCCCTGTGCCACAGGAAGCCTGCTTCTCCCTCTCTCACTCCCCCTGCTGTGTTCCCTCTCTCGCTGTGTCTCTCTCTGTATCAAGTAAAAAAATAAAATCTTAAAAATAAATAATTAATTAACAGAGTAAAACCTGGAAGTAGCCCAATGGAGACTAGTTGTTAATGAGAATGCAAAAAGGAACAGAGAGGTTAGATATGAGAAAAGCAAACAAAATAAATTACAAAAAACTTAAAAAACAATTAGAGGTAAAGTGATATCTAAGGAAGACAGGCAAGGGAGGTCTAACATACACTTACCTTATATCCCTATACAATGGATCAGAACAAATATCTGAAATATGATTAAAGAAAATGTTCATTTCAAAAGGGCATTTCAGGTCTTGGGAAAATTTGACACATAGTGGTCATCACAGATACATCCTAATACAATTAATGAATTTTGAATCTTTTGGGCAATCAGGCAGAAATAATGAATCATTTGTGAAGGATGAAAAACAAAACAGGCTGACATCAGTCTTCTCTACAGCAATACGCCATTCTAGAAAACTGGAGAAATGCCTCTAAAAGCCTTAAGGAAAAAAAATGTGACCCAAGAAGTTTATATAATCCAAACTGTTATTCAAAGATAAAGGCAACCAATAATTTTTGATATTCATGAACTCCATGGAAATACTAGAAAGAATATTTGCAATTCATATCACAAAGTGCCAATTTTTTTTGTCTATAAAGAATCTTATTTTCTAACTACAAATATAACAGCTATATGCTAACAATTTTGAAAACTTACACAACATGAACAACATATATATGTTTCTTGAAAACATACATATACCATGTGACATGTGACTAGAGAAGAAACTAAACCTTGAATAGTCCCACAACTCTTAAATATATTGAAGCAACCATTAAAAATCTTTCCATAAAGATCAGATTAGGTAATACAGGTAGTTATAAGCATATATTTTTCTGATGGTCAGGAGAAAGGTCAGGGCTAATACCTGTCAATAAGTTATCAGAGAACACATAAGTTAGAAACACAACTACAAGAATAGTTCTAAAAACATTTAAATACAATTAACAACAATACCTTGAATATGTGTATCAACAAAAACTGCCGCTGTTCTCAAAGGCACAATGCGCTGTTCGCTGCTGCTGTGCCAGGGCCGTTCTTTGAGACAGATTCCCCTGTCAGACCAGTCAGAAGCCACGAATTCTCACTTCTGCCAGGAAGGAAGAACACCTTCTTTCACTGCATAAATGCAGGTGGCATTTATGGAAATAAAAGAATTACGACATAGAAAATAAGGAAATGCAGTTGAAAGGGGACATTTGTACAGATTTGGGGGCTTGAAAGTACTATTACCAAACATTTCTAGATTTCTTTGGTTTCCGGGAAAGGGAAAAAGGTATCCCACTCTCACTATTTCCAGCATATATTACATATATTTTCAAAGCTCAGCCCTCATGTTTATTTCTAATAGGATTCAATTATCAGCCATCATTTTTAGGATACAGGATGAAGTTCAGTGGCTGAACTAGCTGCACAAAGAAAGGGAGCTCAAGCCTCTTTCTACAAGTGAATAGCTCTTCCTTTGAGCTCAGCATTACAAAAAAATAACCTCACTGAAGTACTTAGACAAACTTTAAAAGGAACTTCATCGGAATATAACTGGAAGCTCATTTGTCCAAATGAAATATCAACCAACTAAATACATTCTCGCACATGGACAGCAACTCCAAATTCATTTGGCCTAAAATAAAGAGAATTAAATAAGATGAAAAAATAAATTTAAAAAATCTAGAGGCAAACCAGTAAGCCTGAAGATAAATGGACAAAGAATGAGAAAAGTTCACATTAAAGGAAATAGAAATGGTTCTAAAGCATATCTGAAAAATGTTCAGTATCATAATGAGAAAGGCAAATTAAAATTAAACTGAAATATCATGGGTAACCATCAGATTGGAAAAGATCACGAAGCTTGGTAACACTCTGCATTAGTGAGAGTGCTAAAGGCATTTTCACATATTGCTGATAGGACTATAAATTAGTACAACCTCTGTGTATGGTAAATTAGCAACATTTATCAAAATTATAAGCACACCTATTCTCAGGATCAGTAATTCATCCTCTAGGAATTTATGCTATCAATTTTTGACATCTGTACAAAATGACTTACATGCAATACAAGTCATTACAGTATTATTTGCAATAACAAAAGACTGGAAACAACTTAAATGTCCATCAATGTAGGAGCTGGTTAAATAAATTATGATGCATCCATTCAATAGAATAGTATGCTGCTGAAGAAAAATGAGTAAAATTTATTATTAATACAGCATTAGTTCCAAGATATAAAGTGAAAATAAAAATTTCAGAGTATACAGAATGTTATCATTTGTGTGCAAATTGTATGTATGTTTGCTCATATATGCACTGAAGAATGTATAAGATAGTGGTAATATTAGTTGCCTTTGAGATGGGGGAACAAGCTGACAGGACAGGAGTTAAAGTGAACTTACTGCATACTCTTTTTTTTTTTTTTTTAAGATTTTATTTATTTGACAGAGAGAAACACAGCCAGAGAGGGAACACAGTAGGGGGAGTGAGAGAGGGAGAAGCAGGCTTCCCGCTGAGCAGGGAGCCCGATGTGGGACTCGATCCCAGGTCTCTGGAATCATGACCTGAGCCGAAGGCAGTCGCTTAACCAACTGAGCCACCCAGGCGCCCCACTGCATACTCTTATACTTGGGAATTTTAAAATGTGAACTCCTTACGAAGAAAGAAAGAAGGGAGAGAGGAAGGGAGAAGGAAGGAAGGAAGGAAGGAAGGAAGGAAGGAAGGAAGGAAGGAAGGAAGGAAGGAAGGAAGGAAGGAAGGGAAATATGTGCTTCTGTTTATGTCTCTCTTTCCTGGGGAATTTGTGATTCCTCTTAGGAGTGGCTAAGGGAAGTGTCCTGGGCTGTCTCTTCTTTTACCAACCCGGTGTTGGGTCATTAACCACCTTTCTTCTGAGAAAGAAATTATATTCCATGATAGTCTGAGTCAGACAAGTATTTCCTTGCATCAGGGCTTTAAAGATTTCAAGTAATTCTCATGGTTGTTCAAATGCACACACCAAAAATATATATATTTTAAACAGAAGTGTTTATAAAGCTCTAACAATATCTATATTCAATTCCATTGAACTTAAAGAGGTTTCTTTCTATTTGTTGTAGAGTCTGCCAAATTAGGAATACTTCCCTGCCCTGGGACAAGCCATATTTTAATTCTTTTATAACAATGAGATAAATTCAGGACTCTAAAAACAGAAATTGGTCAAAAGTGATTAACATGGGCGCCTGGGTGGCTCAGTGGGTTAAGCCTCTGTCTTCGGCTCAGGTCATGATCTGTGGGTCCTGGGATCAAAGCCCACATCAGGATCCCTGCTCAGCAGGGAGCCTGCTTCCTCCTCTCTCTGCCTGCTTCTCTGCCTACTTGTGATCTCTCTCTGTCAAATAAATAAATAAAATCTCTTTTAAAAAGGTGATTAACATATTCTTCTATTTTCTATTAAATCCAATATCCAAACAATAATTATATTTAGCCATACTCTGTCTAGTTGTTTGCTTAAAGAGGGAAAATTTTCATTGCCCAAGCACTCCTGAGCTCCAAGTTTGTGTGGCTTGCTCATGTATGGAAGGGGCCTATAGAGGGAGTATCAGAAGCCTACAGGTAATCTCCACAGGATATTTCTAAGTTATTGCTCTAGAAAATTGGAGGGATAGCCTGACTCTGTACATTTTCAAAAGGATAATCTTTCATGAGGTAGAGATTGTAGCCTTCTAATGAAATTTACTTAAGATCTCCTGATACCCTGTTAAGCCTCCACCAATGGCAAAGTCCCATTAGACCTGTCCATTTTAAAACCTATTTGATATTAAAACAAAAGGAAAGGTCTCTGCCTAAGTAGATTAGGGAGACAAAATCAAGCAAGCCAGATTTCTAAACAAGGGGACTTTAAGCATGGAATTTGCATATATTATTCATTCTCCTTCCAAGCCAACGTGCAGCTATTGCTCAGTGAACTTTGGCCTACCATGCTTAAAAACAATGGTTATAACATTAGTATCCCTCTTTCCAGGGGAATTTCAGGCTCCATTGGGATTTTCATATAACTCGCTCTCAACATTCTCCAGCATCCTTTCTCTAAAATGCCACTCAGAACTCTTTAAGTGGAATGGTTTCTTTGCCTCTGAGCAAGTTTCTGCTCTGTAAAATCCATGGCTGCTATCCTATTGGTACTTTTCCCCTCTTATCTTTGCTTCTGGCTACAAGAGTAACTTACAGATCAAATTTAATTTGAGAAAGGATTAAACATTATAAAGAAGTAACAGAATCCATGTTGTACCCTGTGTAACAAAATACTAAGTGCCCTCCATTCCACTTTGCTGCACCCATAGAGGGCTTTGTGATTAAACAGTCTGAAGTCGGTTATGTTCTACAATTGGAATGCCTGTTCTTTGAGTCATACTATTTACCACTTTGATTTAGTGCCTTTGTTCATTTATGTCAGTGCCTGCATTTTACTTATGAAAAAGCATAACTTATTACTACCTGTTATGGGCTTCAAAATTTACTCAGTGGGGGTGAGATAGAGTGGGTGGTGTTCTTCTTTATTATTTTTTTATTTAAATTCGATTTAGTTAACATATACTGTATTATTAGTTTCAGGGGTCAAATTTAGTGATTAATCAGTTGCATATAACACCCAGGGTTCATTATGTTAAGTATCCTCCTTAATGTCCATCACCCAGTTATCCCATTCCCCCACCTACTCTTTTCCCCGGATGAACACTTGAGAAAGCGTCATCACTTTTCTGACCACTCTAAGATACTCTAAGAAAGAGTGGTACCATTTTAAATAATTAGAATGTTCATATTCAGAAATAATCACAATTCTTAACTTCACTTAATATGCACACCTGCTTTTTTTAAGCCAAAAAAAGAAATATGTTAAGAGCCTTCCCATATTAAGCGGGGATATTCTTTGATACTATGCCAAAACTCAACACTTAATAGTTTCATAACTGTTGGTTACAGTATGGAATTTGAAACCATATAAATGAACATTCATACTGTTACATTGTAGTCCATTCATTTATGAAGTCTGAATCGAACTTTAAATATTTATTTTTAAGATTTTTTATTGATTTGACAGAGGGAGAGAGACAGCACAAGCAGGCAGAATGGCAGGCAGAGGGAGAAGCAGGCTTCCCATGGAGCAGAGAACTTGATGTGGGGTTCGATCCCAGGACCCTGGGATCATGACCTGAGCTGAAGACAGATGCTTAACCAACTGAGCCACCCAGGCAACCCCTGAATCGAACTTTAACCCAATTCATGATTCTAAACATCATGCATTGGTCATGTGGAGAATATTAAGAGCACTGAGTTATGTAGATTTCCAAATGTTGACATTTTTCTTTATATAATATCAAAAGCTGCATCAGTTTCCAAAATCACCCCCTACATTATCTCATTAGAAAAATCTTTAAATATTGAGAAGCTGCCAAGTTCATGGTGGTGGATACATTTTACAAACTTCTAGTTTTTGGTTGAAAGTTCAAATTTTATTATTGGAACAAATACATTCAGTTGTTTTCCTTAACATGACAGACTCACTCACTTCATTCATGTTTAAGAAAATATCACCCCAAATCCAAGTCTAAGTAACCATACTTTATCTTTTTATCAGTTGTTCTTTCTAGAAAAAAAATGCAGTTCTATTCAAAAAAAAAAACCTGCTAATTCAGTTTACAATTCAAAAATTGCATAAAAGGACAGCTTGAGGTGGAGCTCTCCCAAGATCATGGATCAAGATCTTCATCTCCATTATGAACTTTATTCCTTTTGCCTTTTCAGTACTTACTTTTTCTCTGTTAATGGATGGAAAGACAGTGCTCCTTAACTCTCCAGTTGAATCTACAGCTAAGGCGATAGCTGCACCACAAATCTTTCAGTTTTCTTGCTAAGGTGGTTTTAGATAACAAAATAGCCTTAGATTACTAATTGTCTGAACAAGGAGGAGTCAGTACCATAGTAAATACCTTCTGCTATACTGGAATCAGTGCCTCTGGTATTGTAGCAAATAAAAGAAATTAACAAGCAACTCATTTGGCTAGAACAGACTGGTTCCCCATCAGGTACAGTCTTTGATTTATTTGATACTAACTAGTTTGGTAATGCAGATGCTGGCTAAGGAGTACTCTTCGGTCTCTTGGTATTATTCTCCTTATAGCCAGCATTGTAGTCTCCCTGGTGCAATATATTCTCTCAAAGGTCTTAACTGTATGTTCATAGCCATCAACAGTGTATCACATGGTCTCATTGTGCTTGGAGACATAGACACAAGACAAACAATCAGGAACATTGACAGGAACAGCAAAACCAACTCTTCTACAATCTGACAACATAGCCTATGAGTTTCACAGTGAAATGAGGAACTTAACTCTGATGATGACAGAAAGTAGCACTAATACCTTCCGTCACTCTGATATGTGAGATGATTACCAACAGGGGAAACTGTTAAGCTAAACAAGGAGGCCATTAGACTGATGTGGCCCTAATGCCATGGAGGCCTACATAAGCAAACCAAAGTCTAAGTATATAAAAGCTTCAAGATTACAAAATCAAAATACAAAAGACAACCAATCATTCACAAATATCACTAAGTTTTACCAATAGCCAATTAATTCCCTTACCTTGCTTCCTCCTGTCAATAAAGTCTCTCCCTGAGCTCCTGACAGTGAAACACTAACCTCTTCTGGCTTGGTACTGTCCAATTCCAGTTTATTTTTGCTAAGATAAACTCTTAAAAAACTTTTTTAAAAAATGGAAAGCCCTCAGATAGGGAATGAGTAAGTGACAGGAATAAAAAGCAAAGCAGAAGGAACATAGTCAATGATATTGTAATAGCAATATAATGGGACAGATGGTAGCTATACTTGTGATGAACATAGCACAATGTATAAACTTGTCAGATCACTAGGTTGTACAACTGGAACAAATGTAACATTGTGTGTCAACTATACTTTAAAAGAAATGGAGATCTTGAGGGGAGAAGGAGCCCCTTACTCAGGACAAGCTGAGGAAAATGAGGTAACTATATATATTCATATTCAGAAATGATCACAATTCTTTTTTTTTTTTTTTGAGCAGGGGAGGGGCAGAGGAAGAAGGAGAGAGACAGACAGAGATCTTAAACAGGCTCCATACCCAGCACAGAGCCCGACATGGGGCTTGATCTCACAACCCTGAGATCATGACTTGAGCCAAAATCAAGAGTCAGACACTCAACTGACTGAGCCACCCAGGCACTCCTGGAATAATCACAATTTTTAATTTCATTAATGCCCATACCTACCTTTAATGCAAGGACCACTACACATATGCTTTATTAGTTTCCTGTTGCTGCTATCACAAATTAGCAGAACTTAGTGGCTTAAAACAACACAAACTTATTATCTTACAGGTCCATAGGTCAGAAGTTCAACATAGGTTTCAACTGGCTGAAATCAAGGTGTTGGTAGGGCTATGTTTCTTTCTGGAGGCCCTACAGAAGAATCGCGTTCCTTGCTCTTTCCAGGTTCTAGATGGTGTCTTCATCCCTTGGCATATGGACCCTTTCTCCCATATTCAAAGCCAGTAATATCACATCTCACTGTCCATTCTTCTTCCTTCATTGCATTTATCTCTCTCTGATCACAGCTGGGAAAGTTCTCCAATTGTAAGGACTTGTGATTAGATTGAGCCTACCTTAATAATCCAGGATAGTTCCTCATCTCAAGGTCTATAGCCTAATCATATCGGCAAAGTCCCTGTATCACTTGTTCAACTCAGCATCATCTCTCACCTCTTTCTCTCCTAGACTACGGCAATAGCCTTCTCTCTGCTCTCCAATGTTATGCTCTTGCCCATTATAGATAATTATCCTTACAGCAATATCAAAAGGTGTGTTCTACACATTTCAAGCTTGAGATACCTCTTAGACTATCAAGGGGATTTGAAGCAATTGTCTAATAGATAGATGTCTTCAATTCTGGAGCTCAGGGAGAGGTTTTGACTGGAGATATAAATTTAGGAGACATTATCATATAGATGGTCCTTAAAATCATAGGGCTGGAAGAGATAACCAAAGAAGTGAGTGTAGCTAGAGAACAGACAGAAATGAGTCCTAAGGCATTTCAACAAGGAATGAATCAGCAAAGACTACTAGTCTACCAATGAAAATAGGAGGAAAATTGGGAGCTTGTGGCTTTTTGGAAGTCAAATGAGGAAAGTATTTTCAGAAAAATAAAGTAACCAGCTGTATCAAATGCTGATAAAAAGTTGAACAATATAAATATTGCCAATGGATTTGGCAAGATGAAAGTAGTGATTTCAACAAGATCAGTTTTAGAAGATGAGTAGTTACCAAAGCCTAATTGCAGCATGTGGTATCCATAGAAATATATGACTCAGATCTCCTGGTACAGGGAGGATAGCTGACTGACAGCCCCAGCTGCAGTCCCTGTAGACCCACCACTGGATTTGTGCTGAGATCAAGCTTTCTCTAGACTGCTCCCAACCAGCAATTGAAACTTGTGAGGTATTAGTAGGGGCCCACCTTTGTATGAGGCAAGACTCCTCTAACAGGCAATTTTTTGGCTTAAGGACTTCCCATCAACATCACCAAAACTTTCTTGGAATTGTGCTACAGTCTGAAATTCTTCATCTCTAATCCTCCTTCCTTCCCTCTCTTCTTTCATAGACATCAGCCCCACCTAATGACCTAATGGCTCTTCCTACTTACTTCTGCTCCACACCCCCTCATCATTAATTAGCATTTCCCCCAATAAATCTCTTACACATCTAATCCCATCTGCGTATCAATTTATCAGAGTACTCAAACTTACACAAAGTAGTTTAAATAAAGAATAGGAAGAGACAATCATGATAGAGAGGAGCAGAAAAATTACACCTGGTTAGGGGAACATAAGGTCTAGGTTTGTTGCTGTTGTTGTGATGTTGTGTAGATAGTAGCTATTACAGCATGTTTGTATATTCATCAGAATTATCCAAATAGACGAGGAGAAACTGATGATGTAGAAAACACAGAGAATGGAATCCAGTGCACAAAGAGAGAGGTTAACCAGATCCAGCATCTTCTCCTCTGCACCACCACTTTGTCAATCCAGCTCTTCAAAGCCTGAAAGATATCTTCTAGGGTAAAAGTACTTTATGGGGGACTTTAACACACACTCACACATTACCTCATTTTATCCTCACCACTATACATGAATTGGTAGGCATTAGTATCATGTGCATAAAAGATAAGAAACGGGGTCGGGGGGAGGGAAAGGGGTCTGGGTGTCTCAGTAAGTTAAGCATCCAACTCTTGATTTCAGCTCAGATCATGACCTCAGGGTTGTGAGACTGAGCCCCATGCTGGGCTCCACAGTCCCGTCTCTGTCTCTCTCCCAACCCACCACACTAAATAAATAAATAAATCTTTTAGGTGCCTGGGAGGCTTAGACAGTTAACCATCTCCCTTTCACTCAAGTGGTAATCGCAGAGTCCTGGGATTGAGCACAGAGTCAGGCTCCCTGGCCACCTCTCCCTTAGCCCCCCTCCTGCTCATGTGCATGTGAGTGTGCTCTCTCTCTCTCTCAAATAAATACTCTTTTAAAAATAAATAAATCTTTTAAAAAAAGATAAGAAAGAAAGTTAAAATTCAGAAAGCTTAAGTGAATTTCCATAGTTTTGATGATTAGGAAAGAACAGAATTTAGAGTTAAAATCTTGCCTTCTGATTCCAAGTCCAGTATTAGACCACTGTTCCTGAGAAAACACAAGAGGTTGGACAGAGGCTACAAAGAGCTGGGCAGCGGGTGTTCACACCAGGGTGGGGCATCGGTGTAGGGAAGAACTGGAGCTCATATTGGGGACCCCAGGGCTGTTTAATAGAGAAGCGATAGGCAAAAATGAAATAGAGAGCCAGATAGTCCATCTAAATGATATATCATTCTAAAGCTACTAGCCAGCCAATAAAAAATTCAAATGTATGGCAGCAAGACGGTTGCTGGGATACTTCAAATGAGAACAAGAATACTCAAAGCTGGAAACAGTAGAAAACATTCAGGGAATTCATGAGCGCCTAGAGCAGTGCTTCGGGCATTTTTGTAGAGTACCACACTTAGCCTGTATAGCTAAAGTGCAGAGACACGGCAGGTTCAGTTCCAGACCACCAAAATACAGTTGATACCACAATAAACAACTCAAATGATTTTTTTTCATTTTCCAATGCACATGAAACTTATGTTTACACTATACTGTAATCTATTAAGTGTGCAATAGCATTGTATCTTAAAAAAAACCCCATATATCTCAACTAAAGAATAAGTTATTGCTAAAAAAATGTAAATCATCATCTGAGTTTTCAGCAAGTCATAGTATTTTTGCTGATGGAGGATCTTGTCTCTATGTTGATGGCTACTGACTGATTAAGGAGTGGTGGCTGAAGTTGGGGTGGCTGTGGCAATTTCTTAAAATAAGACAATGAAATTTGCACATTGATTGACTCTTCATTTCACAAATGATTTCTCCATAGCATGTGATGCTATTTGATAGCATTTACCCACAGTAGGACTCCTTTCAAAATTACAGTCAATCTTTTGAAACCCTGCTTTATCCACAAAATTTATATCATATTCTAAATCTTTGTCATCATTTCAACATCTTCACAGCATCTTCACCAAAAGTAGATTTCGTCTCAAGAAACCACTTTCTTTGCTCATCCCTTAGAAGCAAGTCCTCATCTATTAAAGTTTTATCATGAGATTGCAGCAATTCCGTTACATCTTTAGGCTTCACTTCTAATTCCAGTTCTCTTGCTGTTTCCACCACATCTGCAGTTACTTCCTCCACTGAAGCCTTGAAACCCCCCAAGGTCATCCATGAGGTTTGGAATCTACTCGTCCAAACTCCTGTTCATGTTAGGGCTATAGCTCAGTGTTAGAGCATTTGAGTGCAAATACCTCTTCATCTTGATATTTTGACCTCTTCCCATGAATTGTGAATGTTCTTAATAGTATCTAGAATGGTGAATCCTCTGTGGAAGATACTCATTTGACTTTGCACAGATCCATCAGAGGAATCATTATCTATGATAGCTCTGGCCTTACAAAATGAATTTTTTCAATAATAAGACATGAAAGTCAAAATTATTCCTTGATCCATTGCTGCAGAATGGATGTGGTGGTGAGTAGGCATGAAAACAACATTACTCACATTGTATATTTCCATCAGAATTCTTGGGTGACCAGGTGCACTGTCAATGAGAGGCAATATTTTGAGAAGAATCTTTCTTTCCCCCCTGAGGAGCAGGTTTGAACAGTGGGCTCAAAATATTCAGTAAATCACGTTGCAAACAGATATGCTGTCACCCAGGTTTTGTTGTTCCATTTATACAGCACAGGCAGAGTAGGTTTAGCATGATTCTTAAGGGCCCTAGGATTTTCATAATGATAAATGAGCACTGGCTTCAGGTGAAAGTCACTAGCTGCATTAGCCCCTAACAAGAGAGTCAGCCTCTCCTTTGAAGATTTGAAGCCAGGCATTGATTTCTTCTCTGTAGCTATGAAAGTCCTAGGTGGCATTTTCCTCCAACAGAAGACCGTTTCATCTACATTGGAAATCTGTTGTTTATTATAGCCACCTTCCTTAATTATCTTAGCCAGATATTTTGGATAACTTGCTATAGCTTCTATATCAGTACTTGCTGCTTCATCTTGCACTTTTATGCTGTGGAGGTGGCTTCTTTCCTTAAACCCATGAACCAGCCTCTGCTCTCTTCAGGTTTTTCTTCTGCAGCCTCCTTAACTCTCAGCCTTCACAGAATAGAGGAGAGTAAGGGCCTTGCTCTGGCTTAGGCTTTGACTTAAGGGAATGTTGTGGCTAGTTTGATCTTCTATCCAGACCAGTAAAACTTTCTCCCATCAGCAATAAGGCTATTTCATGTTCTTATCTTCATGAAGTCACTGAAGTAGCACTTGTAATTTCCTTTAAAAAATTTTTCCTTTCATTCATAATTTGGCTAACTTTTGGTGCAAGAAGACTGGTTTTTAGCCTATCTCCACGTTTGATATAACTTCCCCATTAAGTTTATTCATTTCTAGCTTTTGATTTAAAGTGAGAGATGTACAACTCTTCCTTCCACTTGTACACTTACAGGCCATTGTAGGGTTATTCATTGGCATAATTTCAATAGTGTTGTGTCTCAGGGAATAAGAAGGCCCAAAGGGAGGGAGAGAGATGGGAGAATAGACAGAATTTCTATGGAGCAGTGAGAACACACTCATTTATTGATTTAGTTTGCTGTCTTATAGGAGTGCAGTTCACGGCACTCCAAAAGAATTATAATAGTAACATTAAAAATCACCATTACAAATATAATAATAAAAAAGTTTGAAATACTGCAAGAATTTCTAAAATGTGACAGGGAAACACAAAGTGAGCAAATACATATGGAAAAATAGTTCTGGTAGACTTGCTCAATGCAAGGTTGCTACAAACCTTCAATTTGTAAAAAAAAAAAATAAAAATAAATACCTATCTGGGAATGCAATAAAGCAAAACACAATGAAATGTATGCCCATAGTTTGGAAGAGAATCATTAAGGATTCTGAGTTAGCAGTGATATAGGTATGTCAGAAGTCAAAGATAACTTTAAGGCTTTTGTGTAGGGAAAACCACATGCATGCACTAAGAATACTAAGACGATGGGATGGGGTGGGGTTGTTATAGAGGTAGATGACTAATTGCTCTTGATATATGACGATTTGGGGGATGAGGGGAGACTCCCCTCAAGATCTAAGGGGACCTATTAGATTAGTTTAATGAAGAGGTAGAACTGGTGTCATTCCAAGGGGAAAAAAAAGAACTAGTATCATTTCTCTAAATTCATTAGTCAGGGGAAGGATGGAAAAGAAAAGGCTTAAGTCGATCCTTGGGATCAGGAAGGAACAGGTCTTTTATTTTTTCTTGAATTCTTTGATCATATTGGCGAACAATACAACTTTCCTGACTTGTTAAAGGTTTTTCATGTTTTTTATCCCAAATATCCTCATTTTTGCAAAATAATTTTTGCTCTGTCCATTGTGGGAATGTTAGCTGCAATAGTTCTCACTTAATGTTACACAGCCTTCCTATACATAAAAAGCTAATCAATTCTACCAATCCATCTCTCCCTCTCCACCTTTCTTCCCATCTCCACCTCTTTCCCTCTCCTCCTCTCATTCCTTTCCTCTATCTCTGTCTCTGTCTCTGTCTCTGCCTCTCTTTCTCTCTTTCCTACAAGCATGCTCTAGAATGTGAATCTTAGTCCAGTATTTTTTTTCATAAACTCTATCTTCTTCATGAAAGGAGGATCAGTCATCAAGGATGTATAGTTAAAGGAGACAGTAAAGAAATTTCAAGACCCCATAAAAGACCAAAGCACACTAATATAGACAGGAAACACCTGGGAGGTGTTGAACTGTGCAAGCTAGAAGTCTATACCTATGACTGGAGTTCCACTGGTGCTCCCTCCTTCAGAACCCTGGGCAGGGTGTATGAAGTATGACCAAGAGTGAAGACCCAAAGTCAATGGAATATGTGTGCAAATAAGTCTCCTTTAATTCAGGTTGTTCATTGACCATTTAATATTTTCTCTCTCCTAAATCTGGTCTCGGGCTCCCAAATGTAACTGAAGCCCCCCTACTCTTGAAGAGGAAGAAATTTCCAGTCATATAGACAATCCCTACCTTTTAACACTCGGTATTTTGCTATTACATGCATCGTAGTTTCTTCTAGTTCAGATTTTATGCAGTATATCCATTGACTTAATAGTTCAGAACTGCATTATTTTCCATTTAAACCCCTGTGCTCTGGACTAAGCTCCTTCCTAGATTAGGAGCTACATACGGGCAGAGTATCATTTCTCTCTGTGATTTGCCACAAAGGAAGATCCCCCAAAAATATTTGGTGGGTGGATGGATAGATAGATGAGTGGATGAATGGATGAATTACTCCCTGCTTACCCTCCATTCTCCAATTATTAATGTCCTACCCCAAATTATCCCTTTTTTTACGAAGCCATTCTTTAGTTCATCCTCCAGATATCCACTCCCCTATATTTGAACCCTTAAAGATATTTTTGTCCTGAGATGCTTACCTTATCCCATCTTACATTTTTGTTTTACCATCTTGTGTCTTGTGTTTGTTTCAGTCTTCCATAGAGAGGCACACTGTCTCATTCATCTTTACTTCCTGCTGAACCTCACACAGGGTTTACATGCATTATATAATCAAGAAATGTTTTTGAATACCTTAATCTAGAGTAATTTCATTTTCATAATATATTCTTGCAAGATAAACAGAACTCAATTTACTGGTGAAGAAACTGAGGTTAGGTAAGTTAATGACAATCATGGTCATTGCCCAAATGGGCAAAGAGCTGGCTAGGAGGAGAGGACAGGGTGGGAAAGGAGAACCAGCTTTCACCAGCACCATTTCCTAACTCAGTATGCATTTAACAGATCTGCTTTTAAACAGCCTTTACAAGGAACATTCTGGGTCATAAAATCTAAAACCTTCTGCATGTATAAAGAGGGTAAGGTCTTTAAAGATATTTTCCTGCTTTGATCTTTCCTTCACTAAGGCATATGTTATATTTTCCTTTTAACCATATACACGCATCACCATACATCATCTTACCCAGATGTCTTATGTATCTACAATCTGTTCTTATGTTTAATGTCACCATTGCTCACCTAGTCAAGAGCTGCATTGCCTTATGATCACACAATAGTTGTAGCTCTTCAATTGCTCTTTCCACCATATGGGTCCCTCCAACTTTCTGTCAATTCTCCACAACAATGCTAGTAAATCTTTCAAAGCTCCCATTGTTTACATACCTACCAACAGCACCCTATAATATCTTTTAATAGCTGTCTCTGATTTCAGAATAAGATCAAACTCTTCGGCTTGAAATTATATCCTCTCACAACCTTCTCACCAACATTATTTCCAACCTTCTCTCATACTACTGCTTAAAGGAGCCTTCTCAAGCTCAGATTTCCCACATATGACACACGTTCTCTCGCCTCTCAGTCACATCATTTCTCCTACTTAAAATGTTGTCTTTCTTCACCTTTTATCTAAATGCTACACTATCTTCAAAGCACAGCTCAAAAGCTATCTCTGCTCTGAAGTTTTACTATAGACATCATTCTTTGGTAATCATTCTTTCCTCTGAATTCCCTTAGCACTTTCATATGCTACTTGACTATCTTTTAAGGTACATATTCTTACTGACCCCAAATAAATTTTTAACTCATCCCAAATGGAAGCTCTGTACCCATTAAACAATAACTCCCCATTCCTCTCTCCCCTCAGGCACTGTTTTTTGTTTTTTTTTTTTTTAATCTCCTTTTGTAACTACAATGTGCACTATGGTTGAAAAACTGAATTTTTAAGTTAGTACACCCATCCTCAGTTCTAGCCCCATGTCACCAGTGAGGCTTAGAAATCACTGTTGAAAGCACTGTGCCAAAGATGGTGGCATTCTGTGGTATTTTGGTAGAAACCTTTCCTAAAAGTGTCAGAGGGGCAGTTTTCTGTATATGTAGCATCTTTTTGCTCAAGTTTCTGGTGTTACCCACATTGTCTATCTCCCACTCTTGGAGTTCAGAGCAGGGAGGGACTCAAGCTCTGTTTTCCAATTCAATTTCTGGGTCTTGTCCCCTATTTCACAGTTTGGTACCCAATCTGTTTAGGTTTGATTTTTTTTTTTTTAAATTATGGAATGACCTGGGTTTGCATCTTTGTATCAACCCTCTCCAGTACATTCCTCCTGAAGAGGTGGATGAAGTTTTATTTTTGTGGTGGTCATTCTATATCATTCATCACCCCTAGGGTGTCAAGTAGTCATTATGACCTTAAAAAAACATATGAAGGGGTGCCTGGGTGGCTCAGTTGATTAAGCGACTGCTTTCAGCTCAGGCCATGATCCTGGAGACCCGGGATCGGGCTCCCTGCTCGGCGGGAAGCCTGCTTTTCCCTCTTTCAATCCCTCTGCTTGTGTTCCCTCTCTCGCTGTGTTTCTCTCTGTCAAATAAATAAATAAATAAAAATCTTTAAAAAAAAAAAACCATGTGGAGCTGAGCATTTTAGAAGACACCATATTGCTGATAGTGAGAAAAGTGATAAATCTTAAGCTTTCTATTTCAAAATAATGACCTGATCTTTACTTTTTTTAGCTACTAAAATAGTTAGAATGCATGATTTTATTCAATGTTTTTCTACCACAATAAAAAACTTGATGAAGATATGAAGATGAGGAGAAATACAGAAGGGTGAAATAATATTTAAAATTTTATAAGTATAATGCTGGAGTTATAAGCCTATTTCCACTTATGTTCAAATTAAGGCAACAATATATGTGAATGAAAAATAGAATAGAGAACAAAAAAGGAGTGCTGAGTAAGGTGCAATTATTTAAACTTTTTGTCATACACTTACTTATTGAGCACTTGCTACCATATGGTACTAGAGGGATTCAAAAATGAAAATGCGTGGTCTTCTAAGAGCTTATAATTTAGTTTGGGGAGACAAAATAAGCAGTTTAGTAAAATTAAATGCAAACAAGAATAACATGAGTAGGGTACAGTCAGAGTAGAAAGAAAAAGGAAGATTCACTCTAATTGTATAAAATCAGAAGAAACTTGGTAGTAAATCAAAATTTGAGTAATGTCTCTGATGACAGATACGATGAAAATGTCAGTCTTATAGGAAGGTCCGTCCTCTGTTTAGACTGGTTTTAACAAAAGGATAGAGTCTGGGAGGGACACAGTCGCCAGGGTGGAAGAGCCAAAAAAAAGTGATTAGGCATTTTTCTTACTTAACTATTAGGAGCCATTATTGGTTCTGTCCAGGTGAATGTCATAATTAGAGTTGTGTTTCAGGTAGATGAGTTTGACCACAATGTGTTGGTTGAATTGGAATGCAGAAGGTTCTAGGCAGGGATAATACAATACTAGACTGTCTTTATATGTTATAAAGTTTAGTGTGCCTGGGTAGCTCAGTGGGTTGGCTTCTAGCTCTTGATTTCACTTCGGGTCATGATCTCAGATTCGTGACATCAAGCCCTGCATCAGGCTCTGTGCTCAGCTCATAGTCTGTCTGTCTCTCTCTCTTCCTTGCAAATAAATAAATCTTTTAAAAAAATAAAGTTTACATCCTCATTCTTACATGAGTGGCAGCTTGGTAGAGTAGAAAAAATAACTGGACATGAAGTCTGAAAGCATTTTCTGGCTGTGTCTCTTATTAACTGTGACCTTGGCATATTACTTAATATGTGTACTCTATGTTTCTTTTTCTGTTACACGGAATTAATAACTGTCTTATAGAATTGTTTTGGTAAATAAGAGAAGCCTCAGAGCACAATGTCTTGCACAAAGTAAGTGCTCATGGACTGTTTGTTTCTCTCCTTTCCTGACTAATCCAGATTTTAAAGGTGTTTATTTCTATGACTATACAGCTTGAATTAGTCAACTCTCACACAGTTCATTTCAGTATTTTAGATGATGCTGAACTCTGTGACATAGAAGGCAAAATTATAATACATTTGCATTTGGAAGAACAAATTTACAATCAAGAAATTAATAGGTGCTTTGGGTTCTTAAGACAGTCTGAGTTTGGAGTGCCTAGGTAGCTCAGTTGGTGAAGTGTCTGCCTTTGGCTCAGGTCATGACCCAGGGTCATGAGATGGAGACCTGCCTCAGCTCCCTGTTCAGCAAGGACTGTGCTTCTCCCTCTCCCTGTCCCTGTGCCCTTCTCCCTGTGCCCCTCCCCCTGCTTGCTCTTTCTTGCTTTCTCTCTCTCAAATAAATAAAATCTTTTTTAAAAAAGTCTGAGTTTGGGGGCGCCTGAGTGGCTCAGTTGGTTGGGCGACTGCCTTCGGCTCAGGTCATGATCCCGGAAACCTGGGATCGAGTCCCACATCGGGCTCCCTGCTCGGCGGGAAGCCTGCTTCTCCCTCTCTCACTCCCCCTGCTTGTGTTCCCTCTCTGGCTGTGTTTCTCTCTGTCAAATAAATAAAATCTTAAAAAAAAAAAAAAAAAAGTCTGAGTTTATTCAATATTCATTTAGCCAAAATTTATTGAACCCCTGCATGGGTATGTGACAAGGCAAGCAAGCAGATGCAAAAGTAGAAACAATTTACTCCTTCTCTGGAGAAGTTCAAAGTCAAGTATCAGAAATAGATCAATATTGGGCGCCTGGATGGCTCAGTGGGTTAAAGCCTCTGCCTTCGGCTCAGGTCGTGATCTCAGGGTCCCGGGATTGGGGTCCTGGGATCGAGGCCCACATCCGGCTCTCTGCTCCGCAGGGAGCCTGCTTCCTTCTCTCTCTCTGCCTTCCTCTTTCCTTACTTGTGATCTCTCTCTCTGTGAAATGAATGAATAAAATCTTTGAAAAAAAAAAAAGAAAGAAAGAAATAGATCAATACACAGATAATTAAAAAGGTTTATTATAGGTGGACCAGGAGAAGCCTACCCAGGTGGAGAAAGAACATACCAGGCAGAGGAAATAGTATATACAAATATAAAGAAGGAAAAGATTGCATTTGGCTACTCGTAACTGAAAATAAAAATAACAGAGATTTAAACAAAGTTGGGATTTATTTTTCCTACATACTAGGAAATCTATAGGTAAGCAGTGCTGGCATTAATTTAGTGGTTCAAGGATGTCAAGTCATAGGTCTTTGAGATTCTTTTGATCTATACTCCAAAGGAAGCTGGAAAATAGCATTTTATTTTATTTATTTATTTTATCCCCTTGAAGCTGGGCACAAAATTACCTCAACAAACTAATAATTTTGTTATTAAAAAAAGAAAGTGAAAAATATATTTTATAGGCAGCTAAGAATCTCTGCTATAGCATTTTTAGAGGATTGCAAATAGCGTAGCTGGAAGATGGAATTTCAGAGGACTGATAAAGGAGGTTGGAAATTCAAGGAGAACTGAACTAAAGGAAGATCTAAATGTTTATTTGTGCAATTTTTTCATGGAAAAATAGATTCGAAGATCCATGATGGAATGCCAGGTACAATTACCCGGTTACAGCCATAGTAGTAAGAAAGGAAAGTTCTTTATTCCTAACTCTTTGGCCAACTGATTAGAAACCTTCTAAGTCTTAGAAATGCAAGAGGCAGGGTTCTAGCAAGGAAAAGTGGTTGTTTTGCAAGGTTGCACAGGACCTGTCTTTATCCCATACCTTTTTAATGATAAAAGCCACCACTGCCAATCATGTTTTTCCCCCCTCTGTTCCTTTCTTCTTTTTTGCCTTGAATTTATAACATTATGTGGCCTAGTAACTCCATTTCTTCTTCTTCTTGATGAGTTTTCTGCAAGATTCTGTACCCCTGAATGAAAGCCAAACCTGGTCTTTTTTTAGGCTCCAGGGTTTCTGAGACTTAATTTTGTTTTTATATTTTGCAAGTTTCCATCATTCTATTGTGATTCCTCTCCCTTTCACCCTGGGGGTTTTCAACAGCTGCCTTTCTAACATGCTCCTCAGCTCCCTCTTAACTTCTTCCTTTCCTAAGCATTCTCATCTTCTCTTGCATAAGCAAAGGTCAGGAAGTGTTTAGATACCTAGAGAGTCAAGGGCTTTCTAATATCTGACTAAACCCCTCCTACTACCAAATTAAAATCACATCCAAATGTTGATATATGTAATAAGATTTTGGTGATTCTTTTTCTCAAGAGTAATATCTGTTTATTATAAAAAACTTGAAAAAAAACAGATCAAACAAAAAAGGGATCCATAATCCCACCATTCTAAAATTTCCATCATTAACATTTTTAAAAAGATTCTATTTATTTATTTATTTGACAGAGAGAGTGCAAAAGCGCACAAGCAGAGAGCAGAGACAGAAGGAGAAGCAGGCTCTCTGCTGAGCAAGGAGCTTGATGTGGGGCTCGATCCCAGGCTCGATTATGACCTGAGCTGAAGGCAGATGCTTAACCAACTGACCCACTCAGGTCCCCGTACCATTGCCATTTTGGTATATGTTCTTTCCTTTCAGTCTTTTTAAATAATATAACTTTATGTCTGTGTTTTAAAGTTTTAGACATTGGAAATGTGTCCCACAATGGAAGACAAGGACTAAGAACTCATGAACTCTTCCCTCAATACACACATATATTTCCCTTCCTCTCGGAGTTTTACAACAATTTTTACTAAAACATTAGGTAAAATGATATTCATAATGTGAATGTACTTTAAAAAAAAGATTTTATTAATTTATTTGTCTCAGAGAGAGAGAGAGAGAGAGAGAGAGCACAAGCAGGGGGAACAGCAGCCAGAGAGAGAAGCAGGCTCCCTGCCTAGCAAGGAGCCTGATGTGGGACTTGGTCCAAGGACCTTGAGATCATGACCTGAGCCGAAGGCAGACACTTAACCGACAGAGTCACGCAAGTGTCCCAATGTGAATGTACTTAATGCCACTAAAATGTATACCTAAAAAATGGTTAAAATGGTAAACTTTATTATGCATATTTTAGCACAACTTTTTCTAAAACCTCAAGCTATAGAAAATAAACAATATCAACATTACTACAGTCATTTATTTAGTATACAAAAGTACATTTCACTTCTACTACAATTTTTATTTTTCCAAGATTCAGTAATTGTCTATTTTCCCCCATTTGCTCAGCCAAATACACCAGCTCCCTATATATATAATATTCATCTTGGAGTCCTCTGCAATCCTATTCCTATTTGAATTGGAAGCTTTCACCTGAACAGAGATTATTTCCATCCTGGACATTTCTTTTGCCTCTTTCCTATCTTGGACCTCTTTCCAGAACCCCAATCTTTTGATCTTGCTTTATTGCCTCTGAGAAGCACATACTTGAGTAACTTCCTGAAAAACTCCTTATGGAAGGTAAGTATTTTGTGCTCATAGATGATTGAAAATGTCTTTATTATAAATTATCCTCACCTGATTGGTAGTTTGGCCAGGTACAGAACTCTACATTGCAAAATAATTTTTCCTCAGAATTTTGAAGGCTTTGCTCCACTGTTTTTTTAGTTTTCAGGATTGTTGTTAACATATCTGCCATTCTGATCCTTAAAACTCTGTATGTGATCTGTTTGACTTATGTGGGGTTTTTTTTCCCTTAAAGATTATCTCGTTATGCCTGAGGATTTGAAATTCTACAATATGCCTTGTGGGATATTTTTTATTTGGTGTCCCAGTCACTTATCCTTTCTATGCTCTTTATGTAGAACAAATAGAACCCCAAAATCTAATTGCAAGAAGTTTCTCAGACCGATCAATTTTGCTAAAGGAGAATCCTCTATTCTCTTACTTAGGGGATAAAAGCTTAACTACTAGCCTACTACATAGCTGTATACATATTTTTATATATACATATATTTTTCACAAAAGAGATCACACTACACATTTTCTAAAATTTGCTTTTCATTTAATAATGTAGCCAAAACATCTTCCTATGTCTGTATGCATAGGAATATATAAGAATGTAAAAAGGATGTCTAAAATTTCATATTATAGATGAGCCATAATTTACTCAAGTAGTTTCTAATTGATGGGCTTTGGGGGCTTTTTAATAATATTGCAATTATGTCTATATCTTCCTGTACTTGAGCAAGAATATCTGTACAAAAAATCTCTAGAAGTGCAATGGTTGGATCAAAAGGAGTGCATACTTAAAATTTTTTATCAACATGCTAAATTATACTCCCAAGAAGGCTGTAAAAATTCATGCTACCTCCAATGTTGTGTAAGAATGCCCACTTTCTTGTATGTTTGAGAATTCTGGATATTGTCAAAATTTTTTAACTTTGCCATTTTGACAAAATTTTAAAAAATATATCCAGTTTTCTTGAGGCTTGACATCTGAGGAACATAGTGGAGTAGAAGGATCCTGGGCTCACTTCATCCCATCCACAGATTCAACTGGATAACACCCGTATCAGTGTAAATAAATAAGAAAATGACTGGCAGAACAGACTCTCCATAGCTAAATGTAGAAAAGAGGCCAAATGGAAGAGGGTAGGAGGAGTGGAGATGTAGTATGGAGCCAGATGGACCCATGGGACTGTCTGAGGGAAGGAGAGACACCATAGGCACAGAATGGTGAGAGATGACCCCATGCTGGGCACCCCAGGCAAAGAGTGCCTACAATGGGAAGAGGAATCCCAATAACATTTGGTTTTGAAGGCTTAGAGGGTTCAGGCTTCATAAGTTTTACATCAGTGGTGCTTAACATTTAGAACTTTAAAAATCAGTGAGTTAGGCTCTATGAGAGCAGTCAGGGCAAGAGAAAACGGAGTCCTTGCCCTTAAAGAGACAGCACAATGAACAGCCTCATGGAGATATAGCATAGAAGCAGCAGTTTGAAAAATGCCTGGGTTACATGGGAGGGAGATTTGTTACTAATCTCAGAGTGTGTGCTGGAGGGGCAAAGAACTTAAGGAGTCTTCTCCAAAAACAAAAGAACTAGTAGGCATCATTTCTCTCCCCAGTTACACAGCCTAGACATACAGACACCTGCAGGAACCAATGCAGCACCAACACTCTCTACCTAGCTTGCTAAGGGTGCGTCCTGACTCCACACACTTCTACAGATCCAGCCCCCAACCCAACAAACTCTGGCAGGAGTTTTACCAGGAGGCCGCAGCTCCCCTCCCACAGCCGACCTGCCCAGACCTTGCTTACATTGAGCAAGCTGCCCCCACATTTTCCTGAAGAACTGACCCCTCCCATATGTTGGCTAGAGCTAATCCAAATCAGTGTCACAAGCCTGACAATGTGCAAGCAGCCCTGACAAGGGCAAGCACCACTTCAAAGTCATTCCAGCCCCAAGAAGAAGGGAAGATAGCCATATGTACCAGTCCAACTGTGGCCCCAGCAATAGGCTAGGGGTAGACATCAGGTCTGATTGCACACCTGATGACCAAAAAAAGTTTCTCAAGGTACAACACAGGAAAAGCACCCTACAGTTCCGTGCTACCACAAATGGTAGTCAACTCAAGCCCAAGGCAGCCCCAGACTGGTCCATTAACAACACCAGAATGAAATCTTGTCCACAATAGGCAAAGAGAACCATTGTAAACATGACTAAAAACAAACATGGCTCAGCCACAACAGGAGAATGCACACAACAGACATAGGAGACATCCTTAAAGTGCCAGGTTCTGCTGAACAGGAGACATTTTACTGTAGGGCATTACACGTCATAAAGCTACTACTTCCAAGAAGAGGAGTCATAGCTGACTTTCTTAACACTTAGAAACAGACATAGAGAGTTAGATAAAATGAGAAGACAGAGGAATGTGTCCCAAAAGACAGATGAAATGATAAAATGATAGCAAGAGAGCTAAATGAAATGGAGATAAGCAATATGCCCAATGGAATATTTAAAATAATGGTAATAAAGATACTCACTGGACTTAAGAAAGAGAGGAAGAATTCAGTAAGATTCTCAACAAAGACATAGAAAATATAAAAAAAGAACCAATCAGAAATGAAGAACTCAATAAATGAAACTAAAAATACACTAGAGGGGGGCGCCTGGGTGGCTCAGTCATTAAGCATTTGCCTTTGGCTCAGGTTGTAATCCTGGAGCCCTGGGGACGAGGCCCCACATTGGGTTTCCTGCTTAGCAGGAAGCCTGCTGCTCCCTCTCTCACTCCCTCTGCTTGTATTCCCTCTCTAGCTGTGTTTCTCTCTGTCAAATAAATAAATAAAATCTTAAAAAAAATACACTAGAGGGAATAAATACTAGACTACAGGAAGCAGAAAAATGGATTAGCAACCTGGATGACAGAGTAATGGAAAGCAAGCAAGCTGAAGAGGAGAGAGAAAAATGAATAAGAAAAAAATGAAAATAAATTATGGGAATGCAGCAACACCATCAAGTATAGTAACATTGAGATTACAAGGATCCTGGAATGAGAAGAGAGAGAAATGGAGCAGAAAATTTATTCAAACAAATAATAGCTAAAAAATTCCCAACTCTGGAAAAGAAAAGAAACCCAGATCCAGGAGGCAGAGAGCTAACAACAAAATCAACCCCAAGAGGTCCACATGAAGACAACATAATAATTAGCATGGTAAATAGTAGTGATAAAGAGAGAATTTTAAAAGCAGAAAGAAGGGGGGAAAAACAAAAACAAAAAACAGTTACATAAAAAGGAAACCCCAGGGGTGCCTGGGTGGCTCAGTGATTAAGCCTCTGCCTTCAGCTCAGGTCAGGATCCCAGAATCCTGGGTCCATGCCCTGCATTGGGCTGCCTGCTCGGCAGGAAGCCTGATTCTTGCTCTCTCTCTCACTCCTGCTGCTTGTGTTCCCTCTCTGGCTGTGTTTCTCTCTGTCAAATAAATAAGATCTTAAAAAAAAAAAAAAAAAAAGGAAACTCCCAAAAAGCTATCTGCTGATTTTTCAGCAGAAACTCTAAAGGCCAGAAGAGAGTGGCATGATATAGTCACAGTGCTGAAAGAAAAAAGCCTGCAACCAAGAATACTTTATCCAGGAAGACCATTCAGGTAAGAAGGAGAGATAAAGACATTCCCAGACAAACAAAAGTTAAAGGAATTCATCACCATAAACCAGAGTTACAAGAAATGTTATAGGGGACTCCATGAATGAAAAGGAAAGATCATAAACAGAAGTAGGAAAAGTAAGAAGCACAGAGTAGTAAAATTAAACATATCTACAAAAATTAGTCAAGGAATTCCCCAAATAAAAGGATATAAAGTATAATACCATATACTTAAAAATGTCGGAAGGAAAGGAGTGAAAATTTACTGCTTTTAGATGGGCTCAAACTTAAGTGACAATCAACTTAATATAGACAGCTATATACAAAAGATATTTAATATAAACTTAATGGTAACCATAAATCAAAAGCCAGTAATAGATAGGCAACAAATAAAGAGAAAGCAATCCAAGCATATCACTGATGAAAGCCAACAATGTGAGAATAGAGCAAAGAAGAAATGAACAGAGAAGAACTACAAAACAACCATAAAACAGGTCACAAAATAGCAAAAAGCACACATAACCACATACCAACCAATAACTACTTTGCTTGTAAATGAACTAACTGCTGTAATCCAAAGACATAGCGTGACAGGATATATAAAAAAGCGAGACATATCTATATGCTGCCTCAGACCTAAAGAAAGATACATATATATTGAAAGTGAAGGGATGGAAGAGCATTTATCAAGGAAATGGAAGTGAAATGAAAGCTGCAATAGCAATACTTTTATTAGATAAAATAAAAATAATAAAATATATTTTAAAAATAATACAAAGACTGTAACAAGACATAAGAACTATAGTATATAAACATAAAAGGAACCATCCAACAAGAAGATAATTGCAAGTAACAACTGCAAATAACAGGAAGCACTCAGATACATACTCAGATATATAAAGCAGCTAGTAACAAACATAAAAGTAATTCATAGTAATACAATAATATTAGGGAACTTTAATACTACATGTAACATCAAATGATAGATCATCCAACAAAAAATGAACAAGAAAACAGTGGCTTTGAATGACACATCAAACCAGACTGACCTAACAGATATATTCAGAACATCCATCCTTAAACAGAAAATACACATTCTTTTCAAGTGCACCTGGAATATTCTCCAGAATAGGTCATATGTTAGGCCACAAAACTATTTTCCAGAAATTCAAAAGGACTGACATTATACCATGCATCTTTTCTGACCCCAGCAATATGAAACTAGAAATCAACAACAAGAAAAATCTGGAAAGAACATAAATACATGGAGATTAAATAACATGCTACTAAACAATGAATGGGTCCACCAAGAAATCAAAGAGGAAGTCAAAAAATCCATGGAGACAAATTAAAATGAAAACACAATGGTCCAAAATCCATGAGACACAGCAAAAGGGAAGTTTTAAGCAATACAGGGCTACCTCAAGAAGCAAGAAAAATATCAAATGAACAATCCAATCTTAAACTTAAAGGAGCTAGAAAAGAAGAACAAACAACACCCAAAACCAGTAAAAGGAAGTAAATAATGAAGATTAGAGCAGAAATAGATGAAATAGACACTAAAAAAAAAAAAAAAAAACAAAAGAGGGGCGCCTGGGTGGCTCAGTTGGTTAAGTGACTGCCTCCAGCTCAGGTCATGATCCTGGAGACCCGGGATCGAGTCCCACATCGGGCTCTCTGCTTGGCAGGAAGCCTGCTTCTCCCTCTCTCATTTCCCCTGCTTGTGTTCCCTCTCTAGCTATGTTTCTCTCTGTCAAATAAAAAAATAATCTTTGGGAAAAAAAAAAAAAAAAGAATACATCAATTGACACCAGGAGCTGTTTCTTTGGAAAAGATCAACAAGAATGATAAAGTTTCAGCCAAATCCATCAAAAAAGAAAGATGACTCAAACAAAATCAGAAATGAAAGAGGAGAAATAAAAATTGGCACCACAGAAATACAAAAAATTAGAACATTATGAAAAATTATATGCCAACAAAGTGAACAACCTAGGAGAAATGAATAAATTCCTGAAACAGGAAGAAATAGAAATTTTGAACAAACTGATTTCTAGCCATGATTGAATCAGTGATCAAAAAATCTCCCAACAAAGTCCAGGACGAGATGGCTTCATAGGTGAATTGTACCAAACATATAAAGAAGAGTTAATATCTATTCTTCCCAGACTATTTCAAAAAAAAGAGGACTGAAAGCTTCCAAATTCATTCTATGAGGTCAGTATTACCCTGATACCAAAACCAGACAAAAACACTACAAAATAGAGAACTATAGGCCAATATCTCTGATGAAAATAGCTGCACAAATCCTCAACAAAATATTAGCAAACCAAATCCAACAATACATCAAAAGAATTAATCATGATCAAGTGATTTATTCCCAGAATGCAAGGGTGGTTCAAGAGAAAGGATATAAACCATATGATCAGTTCAATAGATGCATAAAAAGCATTTGACAAAGTACAATGTCCATTTATGATAAAAACCCTCAACAAACATAGGTATAGAGGAAACACACCTCAATATACCAGAGGCCATATATGAAAAACACATGACTAACATCACACTCAATGGTGAAAAACTGAGAGCTTTTCCCCATAAAGTCAGGAATAAGACAAGGATGTCCACTCTCACCCCCTTACTCAACAACACAGTATTGGGAGTTCTAGCCCCAGTAATCAGACAAAAAAAGGGAATAAAAGGCATCCAGATTGGTAAAGAAGAAGTAAAACTTTCAATATCTGCAGATGACATGATACTATAAGGATATAACTCTAAAGATTCCTCCAAAAAACCATCGAAACTGATAAATGTATTCAGTACAGTCGCAGGATACAAAAGCAATATACAGAAATCCATGCATTTCTATTTATTGATTTTGTATCAATCCAGAGAAAGATAAATACCACATTATTTCACTCAGATATGAAGTTTAATAAACAAATGAACAAAGGAATAAGAGAGACAAACAAAAAAAAATACACTTTAACTCTATAGAACAACCTGATGGTTACGGGGGGGGGGTGGGGGATAGATAAAACTGATAAAGGGCATTAAGAGTAAACTAATTATGATGAGCACTGAGTGATGTACAGGATTCTCAAATCACTATATTGTACACTTGAAACTAATACAACACTGTATATTAAATATACTGGAATCAAAATTTTTAAAATATCTAGTTCTAATTATAAAATACATTTCTTTAATAATTAATGAGATAGAAAAACTTTTATTATTTTTGTTAGCCATTTGCTTTTATTCTAAAATAAACTTTTTCTTTTAATTCATTGCACATTTTTCTAATGGACGATTAATCTTTATTTTGTTGAATTGTCCCATTCTTCTGTTCATTAAAGAATATAGGTCCTTGCCCATTATTTATTGTTTCTTTTTAAAGAAAATTTTAATTTATACATATATTTTACTTTATGGCTTAGTTTTTTTGTGATTTTTAAAAAAGGCTTCCTTACTCCAAGATGATTTTTAAAATTCAGTTTCATCAAGTGTTTCATGATAGTTTTTATTATATGGAAGCACCGTAATTTATTTAAACACCTTGTATTATTAGACTTTTATGTTTTTTCCCATTTTGCAAAGCCCACACCCTTCTGTTTTGTCCTGAATTCCCAGAGAAACTGAAGAACAATAGGTGAATATCTTCTCTATTAAAGCCTCTTCACAAATATGTAAACATTTTTCTTCTCTGATTTCTCTAACTTTAACCATATTTCATTGCATTTATTTCATTTTTACTACACCACTCTCAATTCCTCCTTATTCTCATGTGCATTAAAATGCTAGTGTCCAAATTTGGCCTGATACTTTAAGGGTGTAACCAATTCTAAGTTTAGCAGAGGGATACTTTCCTAGCTCTTGGATGTCATAGACCTATTAATATATTTCACTATCACAGTTAGCTTTATAAAAACAGCCACATTATACTGCTGACTCATTATCAGCTGGTGGTCCCAGGCTATCAAATTCATAAAACTAGAAAAAAAGTCCAATGTGTTAGAGGAAAGAAAAAAAGATTCAAAAGATACTAGAATTTTGGAACACTGGGGCAAAGATGAAACTTATCAGAAAGAAATGAAAAGTCTTGCATTTTATGAAAAACAACAACAACAACAAAACAAAAACCTACCCAAGTACAGGATAGGGGTGATTTCACTTAACAGGTACACACTGAAACATTTTAGTTTGCTGTAAACTTAATATAATCAACAATGCAAAACAGCTGCCAATACATATAATGCATTTTTGACAGGGAAAAAAAATTGATGCCTGACTGTTCACAGCCTCTCCCCTCCCTCTTCAGCCAAGGAAAGTTTTTTTCTTGGCAAGTCAGTTCCCTTTTTCAGAGAGTGGATTGGGTAAGAGGAAAGTTTTGATTGACCTACTGGAAAAGCTGGAGAGTTGCACAAGAAAAAAGGCAGATGCTAAAGATGATCAGAGACACTCAGAAAGTCAAAAGCCAATAAGCACTGGCTAGGAGAGAGAGTTCGGGAAGTTTATAAAAGAGAGAAAAGAGAAAGAAATTTGGATTCACTGCTGTGTTATGGCAAGAAAGGCTTTTGAGATGAGGAAAGAGATTTTAAAGAAAGTGTTGTCATGTGTTATGAATATCATGTCACTCTGTGTGTGTTCTAAGAGAACATTTTTTTCCAATTATTTTTGGATGTTGGAAATGTGTGTCTTTGGATGGAACTTTGGACTAAGCAGTTGCCACAATATCTGAACTGTATACAGGTTGCAAAATCTTATGTTGCATTAACAGAACTATAACATTTGACCATAATAAAGGTGACAATCATGTCATTTAGGCAGATATCTGTATTATTATCTTGAGCCCTGGATGCCAAATAGTTACAAGGTATATTAGTTTGCTAGGGCTGCTATAACCACAGACTGCAATGGTTAAAACAACAGAAATTTATTTTCTCACAGTTGTGAAGGCTAGAAATCTGAAATCCTGGTTTTGACAAGGTGATTTTCCCATGAGGGCTCTCTCCTTGGTTTGTAGATGGCCATCTCTCTCAATGTCTTCTGATGGTCTTCTCTCTGTGTATGCCTCTATGTGTACTATCTCCCCTTTTTATAAGGACACCAGTCATATTGGATTAAGCCCACCATAATGACCTTTCAATTTAATTACCTCCTTAAAGACCCTGTCTCACAATCCAGTCAAATTCTGAGATATTGGGGATTAGGATTTCAACAGGGGTACAAAAATCAGACCACAACACAAAGTTGCTGACAAATTTAATCTTTATTTTCATTTATAGAACTCTTTGTATTTTATTGTGGGTCTTTCGGGACTCTTGCCCCAACTGATAAACAACCAGGATAGTCTCAACTTCTTCATTAAGTTATTGTAAAGTAGTGAACTAACCTAGCTGACATCGATGCACATTATTTGTATTCCACTTAAAAGAATTTAGAATCTTGTAGTTAATAGATATGTGCAAAATGGTATTAAATAAGATGGTCCTTCGGAATACACACACACACACACACACACACACACACACACACACACACATATACCAACACACATACATATATAAAGAAAGACAGTTCCCTTTTTTTAATTTGGTAATGATTTATTGGCTATGACACCAAAAGTACAGGTAAGAACAACAACAAAATACATAAATAAGACTTCATCAAATTAAAGATTTTTGTGCACTGGAAAACACTATCAAGAGGGTGAAAAGAAAACCCACAGACTGAGAGAAACAGTGGATCAGCTAATCTGTCAGGTCTCTTCTAGTCCTAAAATCCCACAATTCTGGTTCTAGGCCAATAAAAATACAATATACTGTTAAATATAATTTTTAAATATTGGATATTAACAATGGGCATACAGGAAAAGTGGAGCTCAAGTTAGGAATCATGGAGGTTTTTCTTAAAATTTGGTCAATCTAAAACATCTTGGAGGAAAGTCCTTTACATCTAATTGCTAACCTAGAGTTAGACCTTCAGAATCCTAACACATATTGATAGCAATTCAGGCTCCCAGTTTCACATTGTATAACTAGCATTTTCTTTCATAATGATATATGCTTCAAAACTGAGCTAGGAGAATTGACCATGTATACTTGTGCCCTGCTACAGATTTCATATCTCTTCACAGCTACGTGGAAAAATACACTGTATTTCCCATTTCCTTTCATTTTATTTTATAATTTGTTGCAGAAATAATAACATTTAACCAGCATTAACTGATTATCCATGTATTTAGGCAGAGAAGAAAGGATAGTAAACTTCTGCAGTACACAGATAAATATCTGACTTTGACAGTGTTTTACACATTATATTTATTCATATTTCCCAAGCTCATGTGGGAATCTATTCATATACTTTTCAACAAGCCAGGATTACACAGTAGATCTGCCAATCCCTAAAATTAGTTTTTTAAAATACCTTGTATAAGTCAGAAAATATGGCTCATCTTTTTGAAGGTTGAAGACAGGCTAATATTTTACTTTTCCTTAAAAAAAAAAGATAAGGGCCAACTGTCAGGCAAAAGTTGTGAAAATGTAGCAGTAATACTTAGAGGTTGCTTTCTGCAGTGAATTAAATTATTATACTTTGAAAGACTTTCACATACTACCCAAGGCTCATTTCTGCCATCAAGCTAAAATCACTTTAACATGAATAATTTTTAAATGAAGCATTTTCTGAGAGTAGAAAAGAGCCATATTGGATTTTATCTGGTTATTAAATTCAAAAAGTACCTTGTATCAAAAAAGTGCATACTGTGCCCAGCATTATTAACATATTCTATTTAGAGGAATGACATTGCTATTCATATGAAAAGAGATGTTGGTCTAGATAAAGTTAAACACCTTCAGAGATCTCAAACATGTGTACATGAAATTATAAAAATTAATTTTCTTTCAAGCAAGGACTTGACTACTGTCTTATAAAGGAAGTGGGTTATTTACTGCTACATAACAAACCATCCTAAAATTTAATGGCTTAAAATAAAGCTTGGCAAACTTTTACTGTAAAAGACCAAATAGTAGACATTTTTAGACTTTGGAGGCCATACAATCTCTGTCATAACTACTCAGGTTTGCAATTTTACCTCAAAAGTAGTCATAACAATTCATAAACAAAGGAGTGTTAGTTATGTTCCAATAAAACTTTATTTACAAAAAGAGGCAGTGAGCCAGATTTGACCCACAGGCCATAGTTTTTTATTTAATTAATTAATTTATTTATGCTCATAATTCTATGGGTTGGTATTTTGGGAAGGACTCTCAATGGGGAAGACTTGTCTGTTCTCCATGGTTGAATGGTTTGATGCCTGTGTTTGTAGGCAGTTGGCAAGTTGTCTGGGGGGGGGTGAGAATGGTTCTGTAAAATCTCACTCACATGTCTCTCTGTTGACTGAGGCTGCTGGCTGGGTACCCTGGTTTGTCTCCACATGGCCTGTGTAGTAGGCTAGCGCAGGGTTTACCCTATGGCAGCTGGATTCCAGGGGGACAAAAATAGAGGCTTCAAGACCTTTTTGAGGCCTCAGCTAGTCACACAATGTCAGTTCACCATGTTCTGTTGGTCAAAGACCCAAGGCTGGCCCAGATTCAAGTGTGGGAAAATAGACTCCACCTCTCCATAGGATAGAGTGCAATGAATTGTGGCCATTTAAAATTCTGGGACTAAACTCTGTCAAACAGTTTGCTATCAATTCCTAAGACTTTTATCAGCAACTTTCTAACCATGAAAAACTTGTCAAAACCTCATGTAGCGTGGTCACAATTCTCATTCTATATCACATAGCCACAACTCAAGCAAAAAATAAGAATTAATCAAAATTTCCATTCAAAGTGTTTTGAAATTTTTTCGGGGGCGCCTGGGTGGCTCAGTTGGTTAAGCGACTGCCTTCGGCTCAGGTCATGATCCCGGAGACCCAGGATCGAGTCCCATATCGGGCTCCCTGCTCAACAGGAAGCCTGCTTCTCCCTCTCTCACTCCCCCTGCTTGTGTTCCCTCTCTGGCTGTGTTTCTCTCTGTCAAATAAATAAAATCTAAAAAAAAAAAAAAAAAAAAAAAAAAAAAAAAAAAAAAAAAAAAAAAAAAAGTGTTTTGAAATTTTTGTGAACAGAAAGAAGCTATGGAAGTAAAAAACCTAAAGTCTCAGAATGGAATGATCTCATTTTTATTTTTAATAGGGTTGTTGGTCAGGAAGATCATTAGAGGAGGAGATAGTGAGAGAGAATGGGGAAAGTAGTAAACAGGGATAGCTGGAATTTTGATCCTTGGAGGTGAAGAGATTATTGCTTTTGGAGTGACTGCTTTTGCTTTAGGATATTCCCATAGTTTGATTACAGTGGTGTCTGCCAAGCTTCTCCTCCGTAAAATTATACTTCTTACTTTCTAATTAGTAAATATTTTGTTGAGTTTCTTCATCCCATTCTTAATCAGATTTTACCCATTAGTTTTTGTTTGTTTGCTTGTTTTAAGATTTTATTTATTTATTTTAGAGAGAAGAAGAGCAGGAGCAAGAGGAAGAGCAGAGGGGGGAGAACAAAAGGTGGGGTGGGGGCAGAGAGAGGGGAAGGGAGATAATCTCCTACAGACTATGCACTGAGTGCAGAGCCCAACATACTGGGCTCGATCCCAGGACCCTGAGATCACGACCTGAGCCAAAACCAAAAGTTGGATACTTAACCGACTGAGCCACCTAGGTGTCCCAGATTTTTCCCATTAGTTGTAACATTTGTTGAAGTCTTTTGTTGTTGAGCTTATTAGTATTATGATGCTATTAAATTGTATTTTTCTAAAATCCCATCATTCCCTCTATATTACTAGTTATAAGGGAAATCCTCCTCCTCTCAATATGTATTTATTTATTTATACTAACACAAGTTCATGAATTACTATCTTACTCAATTTTATAAACCATATTTTTGTTACTTATTTTGATGACCGAACTGTTCCAGAGTTGGCCAGTGGGAGCTTCTGGAAGCTGGATTTTCTGTTCTAATGTCTTCATCATTCTATGAACACTTTCTTTCTGATTCCAGAGCAAGATGCTCCAGGCTCATCTTGTACTTTCCCTGCCTCAACTTGGCCTTCTTTTAATGAATAATAGAATCTAGAAACCAAGTTCTGGATGCTAAATGTGCTTATTGCTATCAGGATACTGCTATTTTCAGGCTCTCACAGAGAGCACAGCTAGGGTATATATGTACATACATATATATGTATACATACATTTACAAAAATACCTATCTATCTATCCATCTACCTGTTGAAATTCAGGAGTTTACCAATATTGTCAGTCCAAAAAGTGTTCACTCTAGTTCTCTAATTTGTGCTAATCCTCATCAATGAGAATCCCGGCAACCAGTATCCTCAATATACTTACATATTTGCCCAATATGCTTGTATATAACTAGTTTCCCATTGTTGCTGCCACCTCTTCATGTGACCATTCTTCATTACATTCATGCTGACACCTTATTCCAGGCTGCCCCTGCCACCTCCTCACTTGGATGCCTTCCTCATAATGCTCAGCCTCCAACACTATCTGCCATCCCACCACAACCACTGTCCTCAGCTGCCCATACAGATTTTTGGATTAAACCTTGAAGGAAGGAAATAATGAGCACACTTGCTTGACTTTTTCCTTTCTATTATATGAATTAGGACCTATTAATACACATTTGCATAACTGTAATGCAGAGCCTCAAAAACAGTTTTTGTTTTGACAAATAACGAAGAATTATCCCAACATATGTGACCAGGAACATAGTTGTTACCTTATTGCTGACATTAATTTACATCATTTTTTTTTTACCAGTTCTGATGTTTAGACTTATAGATAAATTATCTGCTATTGTAAGTATTTTCATATTTCCTCTCTCCTTGTACTAGACATGTTAATAGCTCAGGCCATGCCCACAGCCCTCCTGAAAAAACAACCTACTAAACAGTTCAATATTGCATTAATACAATCCTTATAGGAGCCAATGCTGATTAGCCAGTGCTGATCCAAAGGCCAACATATGATCTGACTAGAATAAGGTTCTGCCTATAACAGTTGCCATTGGTTCCTTACCTGTATCCCCGCTACACTTCCTGGTCCACTTAATGCTGACAGCACCCAGCTATAAGCACCTGCCACTTTCTACCTCAGGGAAATAGGAAGTCATACACAGAAGTCAATGTTCCTTGAATTGGCCCTCAGCAAATGACAGTTAGGAGTTGGAGGACAAATATCCAACTTCCTTGCCTCCAAATTAGGTTAAGTTTGAGGGATAGTCTATACTGTCTTCCAGAGTTCCCCCATGGGACTGAAATCCAGTTGTCCACAGCAGTAACCTACTCAATAATAAATCCTTTATTGGCTTGCTTCCCTTCCTTGTCCCAATTCCCTGCTCCTATAAAAGTGCTTCCAAGAATCATCTCCCAAGTTGACTACAAGCTCTCAAATCCTTGCCTCTAAGTCAGCTTCTATGGGAATCCAATCCAAAAACTACTCAAATATCATAATAGTTATTAATAGAGCCAAGTAGATGTCCTTTCTGAGGTATTTAAATTAGAAGGAAATATATGTGTGTGTATGCATATGTATGTATATAACTGTTTTTAGTTGGACAGAAGGAAAGAGATGTGTAAACACTATCTGAAACACATAAATGGTGGAGCATGTAGATGTAGAGAAAAGCTACAAAAATCCCTGCATCACCCTTTGGATCCAGAACAACCCCTCAGTTCTAATCTGGATTAGACTGTGCCTTATTACAGTTTCTCTTGGATTGCCATGAGATTGTATCACTCTATAACTTTACATGTGTTTTAAGAATAATGAACACTGGGGCGCCTGGGTGGCTCAGTTGGTTAAGCGACTGCCTTCGGCTCAGGTCATGATCCCGGAGACCAGGGATCGAGTCCCGCATCGGGCTCCCTGCTTGGCGGGAAGCCTGCTTCTCCCTCTCTCACTCCCCCTGCTTGTGTTCCCTCTCTCTGGCTGTGTTTCTCTCTGTCAAATAAATAAAATCTTAAAAAAAAAAAAAAAAAAAAAAAAAAGAGATTAAAATATAAAAAAAAAAAAAAAAAAAAAAAAAAACGTAAAAATTAAAAAAAAAAAAAAAAAAAAAAAAAAAAAGAATAATGAACACTCACTCCCATCTCCATATACCTGAGTTCATACTGAGAACCTGTTTCTTGAAACTAAACTACAACATGGGAGCCATCAACTTTGATTTATATTTGGTTCCTGTATTGCAACTAAAATAAAGTTCTGCATATAGTAGGCACTCAGTTACTTTTGTCTAATGAACAAATTAGAAGAGTATTTAAAAGAAATATATGGGGGCACCTGGGTGGCTCAGTCGTTAAGTGTCTGCCTTCATTCACCTCAGGTCATGATCCTGGAGTCTTGGGATGGAGCCCTGCATCGGGCTCCCTGCCCACTTCTCCCTCTCTCACTCCCCCTGCTTGTGTTCCCTCTCTAGCTGTGTTTCTGTCAAATAAATAAATGAAATCTTTAAAAAATAATAAAAATAAAAATAAAAGGTATATATGGATGGATATCCATAGGTTCAGAACTACTTTTTAAATCTTAGCTAGAAAAAGTTACAAAAAAATCTTTTTCTTTTCTTATTCCCTCCCGCCCCACCGAGCAAACACTTGAACAAATTTCCATACCTTGTAACTGAAAGGAACAATTCTAGCTTTTGTATACTTGGCATCTTCTGCTTTCTTTTAGTAACGGTCCACCCTTCTCCATGCTCCTCTTCCCTACAATATATACATTTCCTTTAGTCAACTGTCTGCCCCTCAATTCATGATGTTCTGTCCCTTCCTGGATGGCTCAGCTGGTAAAGCATCTGCCTTCAGCTCAGGATCCTGGTGTCCTGGGATCAAGCCCCACACGGGGCACCCTGCTCAGGGAGAGTTTGCTTCTCTCTCCCCTCTGACCCTCCATCCTGCTTATGCTCTCTCTCTTGTGCTCTCTCTCTCTCATACACATCAATAAATAAAATCTTTGAAAAAAAGAAGGTATATACACTGCAACTGGTCATTCATAATCCCCTATATTTCAGGGGAGCTGTGTATGACTTAAGCCAAATCAAACTCACACCCCATTCCCATCAGTCCACAAGAAGTCAAGTTCATCTTCAGTAGAAGTTACTGAAACACACAGGGAAATGCAGCCTAAGGTGGGGATTGGGGGACTGATGGAGGAAGGGAAGGTGAGAGGGAGAGGGAGATGCAGATAGAAAGATCTAGAAATATTTTCTGAGTCTCCAGAGTCCTAAAGTCAGCTTCACCTTGTATTTCTCTCGGAGCTAATAAATTTCCTTTTACCTTTTTAGTTAGTCTGAGATGAGCTTTTATCTACTTGCAACCAAATAAAAGACTATATATACATAGTGTGTGTGTTTGTGTGTATACATATATACACATATATATAGATAATAACTAACTCTTGGATTCTGATAGAAATACATTTTAAAATTTAAACTCCTCCCCTACAAGCACTCCAACTGCACCTCAGACCTTAGAACACAAGAGAGCATCAACAGAAGTCCATAATTATGTGTCTCCCATTACAATGTGTGCCGAAGGCCTGGGGACCTACAGGAGGGGCCATTGTGTACCAGGGGATTCTTTGAAATTAGAATTTCTAAAATTTCTAGAATCCCTGTGGAAGGGGATTTTAGAAAGAAAAGAGAAGACTCTGGGTTTTTTTCCAGATAGATTTTTTAAATATAGTTGACACACAACATTACCTAAGTTTCAAGTGTACAACAGTGATTAACACATTTATACATTATGCTATGCTTACTGCAAGTAAAGCTACTGTCAGTGTACCACACAATACACCATTACAATACCACTGACTATATTCTTTATGCTATACCTTTCATTCCTGTGACTTACTCATTTCATAACTAGCGCCTATATTTCCACTCCCTTCACTGATTTTGCCCACAGCCTAATACTTTCTTAGTCCAACCATGTTATCGCAAATGGTAAGATCTCATTCCTTTTTATGGCTAAGTAATATTCCTGTGTGTGTGTGTGTGTGTGTGTGTGTGTGTGTGTGTGTGTGTGTAAGAAAAAGATTCTTATTTTACATAAAGGGGAGATTGTGCGGAAAATGCTAATAATTATTATAGGAAGAGGTTAGAATGAGTGGGAAGCTTTTTCTAATTGGAGGGGCCTTCAAGAAATTTAACCACATATGAAAGGTGATTTGTCTCAAAGCCTTTAATAAATGTATAAGACTAAATCAAAACAATCTAAGTATCTTCTGGACACTTTCACTTGAATGTCTCAAAAGGAACTAGAGTTCATCTGAAACCGAGCCTGTCGCCCTCCAAGCTGATCTTCTTTTCATACCACTTATCAGTATAATGTCACCATCACTTATGCGATTTATATATAAGCCAGAAACCTGGGGGTTATCATTCATAACTTCTTTTCCTTCACTTCCTCCATGTGCATTTAATCACCAGGTTGTATTTATTTTATCTTCCAACTGTGTCTTGAATCTCTCCGGTTATTCCCTACTTTGCTGGCACTTCCTCTGTGCAAGCTATCATCATACTAGACTACTATTCTAACCTACTAATCGGTCTTCTCTGTTTGCACTCTTGCTCAAAAGTATACTGCATATCTGGTGAATTCTGTCCAGAAAGTTTCCACCTTCCTCAAGGTAAGAACACCCTAAATTTCATATAAAAAACCACCCACCCCCAAATGCTTTGGGATTATTTCCACCTACAACTCCAGAGTTATGGATGCCTTAACCAGTATACTTTTCCTTAGCCACAAAGATTATTTTAGGGAAGGGCATCTAACCCATACCTAAACCACTGAAAATACTGCATTCCCTTAGTCAAAGGAATTAGTTCAAGGTAGGCATATGATTTAAGCAAATCCAGTCAGCAGCATTGACTAGTTCTTGTGACCATGGGTACTAGACTGAATGAAGACTGAGCCAGCATGAGGATGAGAGCAGAATCAAGGGATCCGGAGGACCAGAGCAGGGGCATGAAGATATCAACTGCCTACGCATAAAATTGGGCTGGGCTGAAGGGGGTGAAGGGGGGGCAGGGTGGGATAACTCAGTCAGTTGAGTGGCCCATCCTTGGTTGGCTCAGGCGGTGATCTCATACATAGGTCATGGGATTGAGCCCTGCATTGCCTGCAGCACTCCATGGGGAGTCTGCTTGGGGATTCCCTCCCTCTGCTCTTTTCTCCAGTTATGTGGCAGCTCTCTTTCTCTCTGTCTCTCAAGCGAATATATAAATCTTATTTAAAAAAAGCTGTGGGGGGGTGCCTGGGTGGCTCAGTCATTAGGCATCGGCCTTTGGCTGGGGTCATGATCCTGGACTCCCCAGATCAGGACCACACCGGGTTCCCTGTTGGGCGGGAAGCCTGCTTCTCCCTCTCTCACTCCCCCTGCCTGTGTTCCCTTTCTAGCTGTGTTTCTCTCCGTCAAATAAATAAATAAAATCTTTTTTAAAATAAATAAACAAAACAAAACAAAACAAAACCTGTGGTTTACCTAGGTGGCTCAGTCATTAAGCATTTGCCTTCAGCTCAGGACATGATCCTGAAGTCCCTGGATCAAGTCCTCCATCGGGCTCCCTGCTCTGCTGGAAGCCTGCTTCTCCCTCTCTCACTCCCCTTGCTTGTGTTCCCTCTCTAGCTGTGTGTCTCTGTCAAATAAATAAAATCTTTAAAAAAAAAACAACAAAACTGTGCTTGGGTGAGGTCTGAACTCTGAATTTCATCATTATGTAAGCCAATGACCTTTTGGTTTTGGCTTAAGGCAAGTTAGACTGGGTTCTCCATCACTTGCAGCTACAAGAGTCTTAGCTAATATCCAATCCAGGTGAATGTACCGTTGCACACAGAATAAAAGCAAAAGGCCATAATACAACTTGATGCACATATCTGCATTTTCCCTGGATTCAAGCCATGAAGGCTGACCTTTAACCTCTTTTCATGCCATTCCCTCTTCCTGAAACCTTCTTGGCCTTCATATAGCCAATACTATGCTTCTTATCCGACTTATCCTTTAATTCTCAGCTCAAATGCCTTTCATGAGTCTTCAAACATATCAGATCCTCATTACTTACTGTCCACACACAATATGGGTTCAGCTTTGCTACTTGTAAGCATAGAAACATTACATTTATTTGAGACTCTTTCATCAAAATCTGTCTCATATAACTGTGAGACAGATTTTGTCTCATGTGAGAAACTCTTTTTGCTTACTAATACATTTCCTGATGCAAGTAAATGCTTCGTTATTTCTTTTGTTGGATAAATTAATGAAGGAGTGAAGTCAACAGGAGGGGCGCCTGGGTGGCTCAGTTGTTAAACATCTTACTCTTGGTTTCGGCTCAGGTCAAGATCTCAGGGTAATGAGATGGGCTCAACCTGCCTTTGGGCTCCTAACTCAGCTGGGAATCTGCTTGAGAGTCTCTCCCTTTCCCTCTCCTTCTGCCCCTCCCCTCTCTCATTTTCTTAAATAAATAAATAAATTTTTTTTTAAAGATTTTATTTATTTGACAGAGAGAAACACAGCCAGAGAGGGAACACAAGCAGGGGGAGTGAGAGGGGGAGAAGCAGGCTTCCCGTTGAGCAGGGAGCCTGATGCGGGGCTCGATCCCAAGTCTCCAGGATCATGACCTGAGCCGAAGGCAGTAGCTTAACCAACTGAGCCACCCAGGCGCCCCAATAAATAAATCTTAAAAAGGAAGTCAATAGGAGGAACATATTCTCTTAGTATAATACATTTCAGTTAACATCACACTTTATCAAATAACAACCTGAATTACATTTGAAAAGAAGCCTAAAGTTACAGTGACTATCACTGGTTCACTTACAAAATGAAAATAGGTTAGTAAAAGTTATTAAATTTTGTAAGGACATGATGGGAGAGATTTTCCTGGTTATATCCAAGCAATTTATAAAAATGAAAAATTTTAAAACATATATCAGAAACATATTATTTTATCTAGAGGATAAACTAAATAGTTGAATTGATATCCTTGTAAGGTAAAAGGTTGAAGGATAAATTTGTTTTATTTTTTTTTTAAAGATTTTATTTATTTATTTGACAGAGAGAAACACAGCGAGAGAGGGAACACAAGTAAGGGGAGTGAGAGAGGGAGAAGCAGGCTTCCCGCCGAGCAGGCAGCCCGATGCGGGGCTTGATCCCGGGTCCCCGGGATCGTGACCTGAGCCGAAGGCAGTTGCCCCACCAACTGAGCCACCCAGGCGCCCCAGGATAAATTTGTTTTAATGTAACTAAACCAAATGGAGCAAAATATGACCAATGCGTTGATTAAGATACAGATGGAATAATTTTGGGAAAAACATAATTTCTGGCAAAGTTCCTCCTCTAGCTTAAAGCTGCAACAACAACAAAAACTGATAAATTTTCACAATTCCATTTCAATGCTAGATCAAATCTCAACACACAGACTTTCTCTCAGCTATTGAAAAACATTTAAATGATTTTGTTATACTACAAACTACAAAATCCTCCTTCATGGCCAAAAGATAATTTTAGATTAATTTTAACTGTAAGAGGTCATATTTCTGCATCATTTTTTCTTTTCTGGTATTCCTCTTCACACCTAAAACAGTTGTTAAGGGAAGGTTAAGCTGACAATATTGTTGCTCTAATGAGGGGGTTCACAATACAACAAAATGTATTATATATTTAGTGAAACCATACTTTTTGTTGTTTTCAATAATGGTTGAATGAAAATATATCATGAGTCAAATTGGATTTTGAATGAGATATGATTTCATAATTAAGATCATCTAGAATTTCTTCAACCTGAAATTCCTTCCCTTCTCACTTCTGCCTAATCCAAACTTTCCTCAGTTTTTAACAATACACTGAAGTCATATCTTATAACCTTATTATTCTAGGGTGTTTTTTTTATTACTTCTAGACTAGTTGCTTATTGTGTAGCATCAGTTGCTCCCAATTGTCAACTCAAGGACTATATTGTTTACATCTGCAACATGTATCAAAATCACCTAGAAAACATTTTAAAATACATCTTCCAAACTACTCCCCACTCATCTTCTCCCAGTTCTAAGATTTTGACTCAGTAAATCAGAGAACCTAAGGAATCTGAAAATTTAAACCTTCTCTTTATATCCATGTTCATAGTAGCATTATTCACAGTAGCTAAAAGGTAGAAGCAACCTAAGTATCCATCCAAGATAAATGGATAAACAAAATGTGGCATTACAGACAATAGAAGATTATTAAAACTTAACAAGTTAGGAAATTCTAATATATTCTACCACAGGAATGAAACTGAGAATATCATGCTAAGAAAACAAACCACTTACAAAAGGATAAACACTGCATGATTCCACTTGTATGAGGTACTTAGTTAAGTTCATAAAGAGAGAATGTACAGTGGTTATAGCCAGATGCTGAGAGGAGAGGAGAATGGAGACTTGTGATTTAATGGGTACAGAGTTTTTGCCCATAAAGATGAGAAAGGTTTTGGAGATGGATGGTGGTCATGGTTGTACAACAGTGTGGATGTATTTAATACCACAGAACTGTACACTTAAAATAGTTGATTTTATATTACATGTATTTTGCCACAATTTTAAAAATGGTTAAAATGGTAAATTTTATGTTATGTGTAGTAAAAAATAGTAATTCTCTAGATGTGGAAAATAATTCTCAGTCATTTGTGTTGGTTTTCCATTCTTCCTTATCGAAGTATTTTATTCGTATACTTCTTTATAAATATTTACTGTGTATCTGCCATGTACTAGTCATCATTCCAGATGCTGGAGATATAACCATGACTCAAGCAGACAAAGGTCCCTGATCTCAAACAGCCATAATTCTGTCTATGGCATTGTATTTGTAAGAATTAGGTGGTGTAGCATGAGCCAGAAAACCCAATTTCACAGTGGCTTTAATACTCGATGTTATTCTCTCATATAAAATGTCTATTGATAGGGACCAGGTTCCTTCTAGTTTTTCTTTTTATCAACACTATGGTATGATCATTAGAGGTATGGCCCATGGTAGTTGCTGGGTAGTTGGTCATTGTATCTGCATTCCTACCAGCAAGAAGAAAATCAAACCCAAAGGTCATACCCTTACATCTGCCACATTCTCAGAAGCGACATCTCATTGACAATTACTTAGTCATAATGGCCACGCCTAGCTGCAGTGAAAGCTCTCTCTCATCTAGGTAGCCATGTGACTACCTAAATTGCAAGAGTTTTTTTTCATTGAAAAAAGAGGAGTATGGATACTAGAGAACCATTAGATTCTGCCACACTTATTTTCCCAGAGGATCTTAAATCCTCTGAAGGCTGAGAGTTCTCGAAAAGTATGGAATTAGTAAGAAGAGACCAAGGAGCAAGGTAAAGAGAGCATCTGGGATGATATCCATCTGAGGGTTTACCCCTTTTACATGCCACTTCCTATTGATAAGGATTGCCTCAGAGAGGTAGTCAGCAAATACCTTCTGTAGAGGGCTGTTTAGGCTTTGCAGGCAACAGGTTCTCTGTGTTTACCACACAACTCTGCTGTGAGCACATGAAAATACCTAAAGAAAATATGTAAATGAATGAGTGTGGCTCTTTCCAATAAAACTTTATTTACAAAAATGCGTGGTAGGCAGAGTTTGGCCCACAGGCCATAGATTGCCAACAAGTGCTTCATCTCAAAATATAAGCCCTTAAGAGATTTTAGTATATTACCCATATATTTTGTCACCTTCATGGGTTAGTAATCAAAACCAAATGTGGGACTCAGATCCATCAGGAATGTGAATTTTGTTCACACCATCACAATAGCCACTGAAACAAGTAAGGCTTAACAGTTAAGCATTAGGAAAATTTAGAATGGATAGTTAAGGATGTGTTGTGGAGGAAGGCCAACTGTGGCAAATATTTTCTCCTATTCTCTGAGTTGCCTTTTCACCTTCTTTTTTTTTTTTTTTTTTTAAAGATTTTATTTATTTGACAGAGAGAAACACAGCCAGAGAGGGAACACAAGCAGGGAGAGTGAGGGAGAGAGAAGAAGGCTTCCTGCTGAGCAGGAAGCCCAATGTGGGACTCGATCCCGGATCTCCGGGATCATGACCTGAGCCGAAGGCAGTTGCTTAACCAACTGAGCCACCCAGGCGTCCCTCACCTTCTTGATAATTTCCTATGAAGCATAAAAGTTTTTAATTTTGGTGAGCTCCAGTTTTTCCTTTTTACTTTGGTTGCTCATGCTTTTTGGTGTCATATCTAAGAAATCATTGAGCCAATGTCACAAATACTTATTGCTATGTTTTCTTCTAAGAATTGTGTAAGTCTTAACTTATGCATTTAGGTCTTTGGTTTGAGTTAATTTTTGTGTATAGAATGAGGTAGGAGTACAACTTCATTCTCTTGCATTTGGATACCTACTTTCCTAAGTACCATTTCTTGAAGAGACTGTTCATACCCACATTGAATTGTCTTGGTGCTCTTGTTAAAAATCAGTTGTCCACCTGGGTGGCTCAGTTGGTTAAGTGACTGCCTTCGGTTCAGGTCATGATCCTGGAGTCCTGGGATGGAGCCCCCCATTGGGCTCCCTGCTATGCGGGAAGCCTGCTTCTCCCTCTCTCAGTCCCCTGCTGGTGTTCCCTCTCTAGCTGTGTTTCTCTCTGTCAAATATATAAATAAAATCTTTTTTTAAAAATCAGTTGTCCAAGAATGTATGGGTTTATTTCTACATTACATTCTTTATCTGTAGTATTATTATCTATATTATTCTATATTCTATAAATATATTCTATATTTATATATCTATATATTATATATCTATATATTACATCTATATTCTATATCTATACTATTCTATTATTCTATATTCTATATTCTGTAAAAGATATTATTCTATATCTATATTATATTCTTTAGTCTATGTATCTATCTTTATGCCAGGCCATAGCTATTTTTACTATCAAAAATGTCTGTTTTCCAGTATAATAAATAACATGTTCTTTTATTTATGTAATCATTTACCAAATATTTTCTAAGCATATATGTCAAGCACTATATAGTGTTTAGAGGGGAAAGGAAATATTGTCATTTAGATTAGATCTAGGTATAGATAAATTTCCTTGAATGTGTTTCCTCAAATATAGCTATAGAAGGGAATAGATCCTTCTGATATGCAGGCCTATGAACTAAAGAGAAAAATATCTCTTTCACACATTCCCAACATACAATGATGGGACAGGCACAAAATAACTCCAATAGACACTGTCATTCACAAAGGGGAAAAAATGAAGAACACAAAAGTCAGTGGTCTCTAGCAACACTAAAATCCAGCTGGACATATATTGTCAGTTCTTTGATCAGAGAATCAGTCCTACTATCTGGGAACGATTCACTATTGTTCTTGGCTCTACCCTCTGTATTCTTGACCTTCTAATTTTCCATGGAGAATAGTCACATGTGCAGCTGAGCAATTTTCTCAGTCTGCTCTGCCCATAGAAATTTAGAGGTCCAAAGATCTCTTCTCATTTTGTAGTATCTCTGTATCTTTCAGTCCAAGTTGATTTAATTCTTTTAAAAGACTTATGGGTTTTTTATGAATCAACTACAGTCCATCAACTACACTAAGTAAAATCTATACCCAAGGCTCTCTGAGATAAGCACTTCTCTTAATTTGGTCTTTCTAGTAAGGGAAGGATCCTGAAGGATAACACCTTTAAGTCTTAGAAGTCCTTTTACAGAGACAGCTTTAAGATCCTTAGAGGACTTTTTGTCGGACTAAATTGTTTTTTGAGGAATGACATCAGATCTTTCTGAGATTATGAAAATGGATTTTATATTTCTTCCTTGGGTTTGATCTTTGCTGTGAAGCTTTTTCTTCATTGGCAATCATGAAGAACCTGGAGATGATAGTTTTATTTTCAAAATCAGCTCTTTATTTGGCTTATTTCTTTCTTCTCACGTTTCACTACAAGCAAGAAGAAGCCAGGTGGCACCTTCAATATTCTTCCAGAAAATCTCCTTAGCTACTACCCAGCTCATTAAGTATATTTTCTATTTTTCTACTTCGTCACAAGTTACAGTGTTGCAAAACATTTTGTCACTACATAATGAGGATTCTCTTTCTCCAGTTTCTGGTAATATTTTCCTTACCTTTTTTTAAGCCCTCTCTGAGGGTCCTCTTGAGGGCCATTAGACTCCTCCACCAGTCTCTTCAAGGCCCATTCACATTCCATCTACTATCCCTAAGTCCCACGTTTTCAGGGTTTTGTTATGGCAATGCCCTACTCCTAGGTACTAAAACCTTCCAATTGCTATGACTGCAATATAGATTTATCCCAAAACTTGGTGGCTTAAAGCAATTGTTTATTATGCTTGTGGACTCAGTGGGTCAGGAACTTTTTGAGAGTAATTTTTGTCTGCTCCGTAATAATAATAAGATTTGAAGGTTGAGGACTGGAATCATCTGAAGTCTCACCATCACTTGTCGGGCAGTTGATATATATAACTCATTCACTAGGGACCTCAGGCCCTCTCTATGTAGTCTCTTTGAATGGGCTAATTTCAGTTTTTTCATAACATGGTGACTGGCTTCTAAGGGAGAGAATTTTAAAAAAGAGAGAGGTAGATGATAGCTGAATTGCTTTTCATGATCTAAAGCCTAGAAGTCACTCAGTGTTAGTTCTGCCTTATTCTATTATTTAAAATACTCACAAGATCCCCTCAAGTTTAAAGACTCCACTTCTTAATAGAGTGGTGGCAATTTGAGAAGAACTATGAGAAGTATATGGGACCAGAAATAATGCTATGGCTATTTCGGAAAACAGGCAGAACTTAGAAAAGTACTCTTTGAATAGATCTCTTATGTAAGAATTCTACCTCAGGCTGTGTTTCTAAGGAGCCAGACTATATTAGTTTCAGGGGCTGGTGTAACAAAGTATCTATGAACTGGGGGACAGAAATGAGATAAATTTATTGTTTCATAGTTCTGGAAGCTAGAAGTTCAAAATCAAGGTATTGATAGGGTTGGTTCCTTCTCAGGGCCGTGAGGAAGAATGGCCATGCCTTTCCCCTAGCTTCTGGTAGTTTCCTGACAATCTTTAGTGTTCCCTGGATTGTAGATGCAATCACTTCAATATCTGCCTTCATCTCCACATGGCATTCTCCCCACATGCATGTCTCTGTGTCCAAATTTTCTCTTTTTATAAAGACACCAGTATTGGATTAGGGCGCACTCTAAAGACATCACCTAACTAATTACATCTGCAATGACCCTATTTCCAAATAAGGTCACATTCTGATGTGCTAGGGTTAGGATCTCAACATAGAAATTAAACAAACCCACTGAACAATTAAGCCCATAAGACTGACCTAAGACATAAGAGTACGTACATTACAGTATTATTATGAATATATGAAGTAATGCATGGGAAGTTCTTAGCATTGATTAAATGATTAATAAATGTTAGTCAACAGAGTCAGAGAGACTACCCTATCATCTAATGAGCAAATAGTAAACATCTTTGGGTTTTGTCTATTGGGGATTCATTCCATCTTTTTCTTGTAAGAACATCTTGAAACAATTCCCTTGAGGCAATTATTCAAATGTCCTGCCTTCCCTTGAACAAAAAGTGAATGGTTGGATGACCCAAGAATGCCATTCATACTGTCTCCCAAACATTAAATCTCAAGTAGGATAACAAAGGGATAGAAAATGGCTATGATCACTTATCCTAACAATACTACCACAAAAAGGACTGACCATTAGTTCCTACCACTTGGATACTTAGAGCTATTGTGATTTCTGTACTTTTCACAGCCTCATTCTTTGTTTTCCTTTAGACTCTGCACTACTCTACAGTCTTGAATACACATCTTGTTTTTGCTTAAGATAAAGTTTCTTTCGTTTATGGAGAAATTGAAATAGAAATTGATTCCTGAAATCACCTCTTGTAACTGATACTTGGAATGACAATGTGAAGTTGGAAGGGTCATGGTGAGGCAGGACAGAGGGCAGATTCCCCCATCCTGGCTGGGCACATTTTATCTGGAGACTCAGGCGATGTGTCTACCTAGGCTGGAGATTAAGGAGAGTCAGTAGAAAAATATCATCTGGTTAGATCACTTTGGATATTTTTTCATTCAGGGATGAGTTACTATAAGTAGGAGACTTCTGGCTCATCAGAGAGCAGAGAGAATAGGAACCGCTACGGAAAGTCCCTTATATCTATGGCCTATGATCAAAGAGAGATAGTAGTCAGATAATTCTGAGCTTTGCTCATTTGGCAAAGCTAAATTCTCTTCTCCACGATAAAGTTAGTGGAAGCAAAATCAGGATACTGAAAACTTAAAAGAAAATAGCAAGGGACCAAGGAAAGCTTTTTCTGGGTTTTCACTGCCTGATGAAGTCTCCACTTAGCCCTACTTTGGAACCCAACCACTGACATACATGGGATGAGGGAGCACAGATTGATTCCGCCTCTTCTAACTCAAGCTACTACTTGTTTTTGCCCCCAGGAAATGTCCAAAATGGAGACATTATAGGTAAGGGCTAGAGATAAGGGCATAGATCTAAGGCCTGTTGTTGTGAGAGAGACTATTCTCTCTGTTGAATATAGATAGAAAGCCTACTAGATTTCTAAATAAATTGTATTCCCGGAAAAGTGATGACTAACCTAAGGCAGTCTCCAGGCCCTGAACTCTTCTCTGTAGCCCCCACAGATAAATTCTCCCCATTGTCCTTCTCAGATGTGACCACAGTGGACACTGCACATTGGTTCTCCTACCAGAAGAGAAAGGCAGAGTTGGCCACTTTGGCTACCCAAGGATTTCACTCCATCATGGAAGCAGGGAGAGTTTTTTATTCCTGGAAAGCAGGATGTGATCCATGCTGTTAGACAGTGATCATTCTAAGCTAATCTATCTTCCCTTTTCTACATGGGATTTTTTTTTAATTAAGGTATATCCTGACCTCTTTGCACCATTGTAGCTTAGGTTAAATTTGTCATTTGGCAAAGTTGCCAATATGCAAGATATCCTGGACCAACCCAAGAGTAATGAACAGCATTAGTCAGGGTTCTATAGAGAAACAGAAACAGTAGGATATATAGAGATATATAGAAAGAGATTTGTTATGAGGCACTAGCATATGTGACTATGGAGGCTGAGAAATCCCACGATCTACTGTCGGCAAACTGGATTCAGGAAAGACAATGGTATAGTTCTAGGCCAAATTCAAAGGTCTGAGAACCAGAAGAGTCAGTGGTGTAAGTCCCAAGCCAAGTCCAAATGCCTAAGAATCAAAACCATTGATGTCCAAAGATAGAAGATGATGGATGTCTCATCTCAAGCAGAGAGCAAATTCATTCCTCCCTTGCCTTTTTATTTTATTCAAGCCCTCAATGTATTAGCTGATGCCCACGTGCATTGGTAAGGGAGATCTTCTCTACTCAGTCAACTGATTCAAATATTAATCTCTTCCAGAAAAACACTCACAGACACATGTAGAAATAAGGTTTTACCAGCTATCCAGGGATTCCTCAGCCCATCAAGTCAACACAAAATTAACCATCAAATGCACATTGCTGGGAGCCCCTAGAGCTGGATGCACTAAGTGACATAGAGTCCAGGAAGGGAGTTTTGGGTGTACATGAAAGAGTTGCACTATCATGAATGGGAATACTTATGTTGTATGATGAGAAGAGTGTGCATTTATGGATATTGAACTATCAGGAAGAGTACAGCAGAAAAATATTGTTTTGGCCTGCCCAACATCCTAATTTTCCTTCATAAAACATGGCTTCCCCTAGGCTTGAGCCAAATAGTTCTAAAAGGGCTGAACCTATCCTTCACAGCTCAGCTGGCATGTAACCCAGACCTGATGTGTTAATTTATTCCATCTCTCTGGCTCAATGAGTGAAAGTTCATGCGATCCAAGTCAGATCAATAGAGTCAGCCACAGATTCTGATGGAATCAGTGGGAAAGAGACACACTTTCTGCACAGGGACTGCTTGGCTGATAGAAGGTAAATTTGCAGCTCTCGGGAACCAGCATGCCTTTGTGGAGAGAAGGGTGCTTGAGCAGAAGAAAGCAGACTGAGGAAAAAGCTAACAGAAGTCCCCTTTGCTTAGCCATTTGGAGGAGGTATGGAGGACATTCATCCGAGGCCAGCATTTTATGAACACTCTCCCTTTGGTTAGGGGGTTTCCTTCCTCCCCAAGTTAAAAGTCAGAAATCATGCTTCCCTGGCTCCCCTGTTGCTGGGCACAAGCATGTGACCCAGGCCCCACCAGACACTCTTGTGAAACCCTCTTTGAGAAGAGACTAATCTAAAGAAGAAATGCCATGCGGCGTTTTTGCCAATGAGAGGGACAGCCCTGCCCACCTTCGGGGGCAACACTGGTGAGTTTCTGTTAACAAAGCTGGCAAGAGCATCTCCGTCAGTGCTAGGAGGAGGTGGTGGGGCAGTAGCCACGTCCCAGGCTAGCTCTAATGCCTGCTTCAGGTGGTGTCCTGAAAGTTCCCCTGGAGCCTCGCTCTCCAGTCCTCTTGGCAAGTCTGTGACCTACCAAATTTCCTTGGACAAAAAAAATTTTTTTGACTTAACCAATCATTTAGATTTGTCACTTCCAACTAAAAAATCCTGATAATTATGTAATAATCAACACAATCTGTTTATAGAGATGGATAAACGAATGACAATTCTGAGAGGTAGGCATTATTACTCCTTTGGACAGATGAAAAATAGCCCTAGTAGTATTAAGTGCTACTTAATTAAGTGCTACTATATGACTTGACTAAGGTCATACGGGCAGCAAGTTCTGAAGCAGAGATTTCCATTCTAGTCTCTCTCTTTTCTTCATCTCCAAAGTTCATCTTTCTCTTAGTGTGGCATTTGAAACATGCTTTCAGAAATAATCTTGTGATGGAGAATACATTGGCTTGCTCAAAATTCAACCCAATCTCCTTCTATTATGTCGTCGTGTACTATAGATACTGGAAAGCTAAAACTAACATTTCCCATACACATTGCAACTAGGAATATGACTGAGCCACTATCAATTAAAGGTACTTATGTAATAACTGACTTTAGAACTGAGTCAAGTAGGAGGGAAGGCAGGCCTTCATCCTGATGTTGCAAATCAGGTACATAAGGTTTGGGGCCAACAACTGAGGCTTCCACTTGTGATTCCTGAATCAGCAAAAGTAATGAGATCTTGAAATTGCAGGTGGCATATGGGTTTCTTGATTCCCCAGCTTCCTGAATGTTGTAGAGATAGTTCTCTAGATAGGTCAGCTCTGTGGTAGTCTTCTGGAAGTCATTCCTCAAAGCCCAGCCTACAGCCTATTCCTCTAGCCCTGCTATTTGTGAGCATCCTATTCCTTGCATCCAATCCTTTTCTGTTTTACTACTAGACTAGCCCCTATTACCTGCTTCTGACTCTTGTCTAATTCAAGCACATATAGAAGTCAAGTACAACATAACCAAGCAGCCTACACAGAGATCTTCATACTTTCTTAGAGTCATAACTATAGGAGGAAAAATATGTATTCAAGGTGAATTGATTTTTTTTTAAGATTTTATTTATTTGACAGAGAGAAACACAGCCAGAGAGGGAACACAAGCAGGGGGAGTGAGAGAGGGAGAAGCAGGCTTCCAGTTTAGCAGAGAGCCCGATGTGGGACTCAATCCTGGGTCTCCAGGATCATGACCTGAGCCGAAGGCAGTCACTTAACCAACTGAGCCACCCAGGTGCTCCTGAATTGATATATTGAAATAAAAAGCACCATGGCCTTTCCAATCTTGCCATACTGCTCTGAAAAAACTGAGCGTATCAGTCAAAATACAGGAAGGCACCAGATGGCTCATTCAAATTTGAATAAAGACCAATTTTTAAAGATGCACTGAGCACAGAGAACCACAGGGTTATGCACTGCCCCTAGACTTGATGTAGCAAGTATATAACAAGGAAAGAGTCTGTTATAGACTGAGTATTTGTGGTTCCCCAAAATTCATAGTGTTGAAATTCTAATGCCTAATATGATGATATTAGATGATAGGGCCTTTGGGAAGTAATTGGGTCATGAGGGCAGAGCCCTCGTGAATGGAGTTGGTGCCCTTATAAAAGAGATCCCAGAGAGCTCTCTTGCCCTTTTTCCATCACATGAGGATATGGCAAGAAGTCAGCAGTCTACAACCAGGGGGTGGGTTCTCACCAGACACCAAATGGGTCAACACCATAATCATGGGCTTCCAGGCCCAGACCTGAAAGAAATCAATTTCTTTTGTTTATGAGCTACCCAGTCTATGGCATTTTGTTACTGCAGCCCAAACAGACTAGGTAGAGAGAATGCCTTCCAGGAGATGTGACCTTTGGTTGAGGGATGAAGTGAGTTCATGGCAACCTCACAGGTGGGGAGCAGAGGGAGCAACCTCACAATCTGCCCTCCTTTCATTTTCCTGCCCATTCACTGAACCCACCTAGACGTCAGAGGACAACAGCCGGTGTTGTAGTCCTCACAAGACAATCTTCCACGGTGGAAAACAATGGAGAGTCTATCTGAGGAGCAAATGAGCTATCCAGTGTAGCAAATAAAAACTCAGCAACACCCAGTGCAGTAAGAGCTCATGAAGACTATGGGTCAAAGAGTTTTGGTGCTACTGAATTTTTTAAAGCTCACAGGTTGAGTGTATTCTTTCTTTTTGAAGACGGTTGATATAATCTGCTCTACATAATTTGAGGGCATTTTACTCCAGTCCACACAGTGTCATACAGTGTGAGAAGTGGAAGGCACCTTAGAGATCTTGATGAACATTTCTTATTTTATATGTGAGGAAACTCAGACTTAGAGAAATGAAATCAATCCCTCCAAAGTCACATATCCAGAAACTTGCAGAACCAGGTGGCACATCAAATCTAATGATGCCCAGGTCAAGGCTTCTTGGACTTCCTGCAGTTACAATCCTTGCAGGACACGAGTTAGGCTCAGGACAAAGTGCTAGACCATGACATGGCTGCGGTCTCAGTCTTGAGCAACCCTCTGCCTTGGTTTTACTTTTCTCTTCATTTTGAACATTTACCTGAAAGGCTGAATTTCAAAGACACTTTTCCTAAAAATAACTAAAAGATATGCAGGAGGAAATTAGCATGATGTACTTTATCTATAATTTACAGTATGTAATCTAGAAACGTGCAACAAAGCAGTGCCAGCAGTGCAGAGAAAATTCCCCTGAGATATTTGGTTCCATTTAAAAACACCTCGGTATGGGGGGATGTGGGAGCAGCAGCCTGTGACACACTTCCATCAGGGCAAAATGTTATTCTAATGATTCACAGCGAGAGGCCTGACAAACACTTTGAGTCAATATAAAGGTTCTTGCCATCAGGATAAAATGAGAATTGCAGTGGGTGGTCCCATTCTAGCCTCATGTCTCCTTCTACTTCTGTCCTGGCTTAGGTGGTTGCCCTGGAAACAGTAGGGTGGCAAACAAAACCATTTGGAACAACTTTTAGGAAGCCTTATGCATGAAGACCTAATTTTTATTTGCTGCTGTCTTTTTTCTCTTCTTACACGGTGACTTTTCCAAGGCTATCATTCCCTGAGAGGGTGTGCTCTTTGGACTACCCTGGAAGTTGATTCACTCTAAACTCTTTGGCAAGGTCCAGCTGGAGGGCTGGCCAGGGTTTGGCAGATAGCAAGCGAAGGGGGTTTCATTTCTCATTATTTAGCTTGGGATCCCAACACAGATGGTCCTGATCTCCTCCTCCCCCACCTAAGAATTTTTCTAAAATGACACCCAAGTTTTTCTTGGCAGAAGTTATAATTCCTGGCAAACAGTTCACTGCAGCTCTAATTATGATGACAGCTTTAATGGAGAAGATAATCATATTAAATGGTGCTTATTCAGTTCCATGTGATGAATTAGTGATTACCATGAAATGTGTTAAGCAGTCAAGAGTCAGGCGAAGGGATGATGTACTGAGTTACAAGTTGAGGTCTAAGGGATTCCAAAACTTGTGGGAGGTAGGACAAAATGACCTTTAAAGAGGAGATGCTGATTTTAATGTCTTTTGTGGCTCATGTACTGAGTAAGAAACTCCCTTTTCCTGATGTGTCTCTGAAAGAAAAAAAATTATTCTGACATGTGTTAAAATGGTAAAGAAGACCTTTATTCAAGACTATTGCAATTAGGGCTGACTCTATTGCAATAGGAGAGAGAGATGAGATTCAACTCCCAATGCAACAAAGACAAGCATGCAGATTTGAGGGTCAGTGGATGGAAAACTACTGACAGGAGACATCAAGAGCACAAGGATGCTTTTTTAAGAGGATTCCTGCAAAAGGCTGGACATGGACTTAAACATCAATGGTGAGGGCTGAGGGACTGAACAAGACATGAGGTGGGGGTGATTAGACAGCAGTGCTAGGGGTACTCTTGATAAACTTACTTAGCAGGATTCTAACCCACTGGGTGGCTCAGTGGGTTAAAGCCTCTGCCTTTGGCTCAGGTCATGATCCCAGGGTCCTGGGATCGAGGCCCCCATCGGGCTCTCTGCTCAGCAGGGAACCTGCTTCCTCCTCTCTCTCTGCCTGCCTCTCTGCCTACTTGTGATCTCTGTCAAGTAAATTTAAAAAAAAAAAAAATTAAAAAAACAAAAAAACAGAAAAAAAAATCCAAAAACCTCGACTGGGCATACCAAAGAAGGACAGGGCCAACACTGAGGCCTGAGAATCTGTCAGTCGCTCCTCCTGATCAAGGAAAAGAGAGACATTCTTCTTTCCTCTGAACAATTTAACCCATTTCTTGCTCAGTCTCCTTTTGTTATTAAGGACCAGCTGAACCAAATATTAGGACTTGGGAGTAGAGGATATTTACTGGAGAGTAAACATAATCAGGTATCAAATGTGAGAAATTTATATGAAAATAAAAACTAAAACAAAGCAGACTATAACCCAGTTTCTGAGTCCAGAGGGCAACCAGTTGAGATTTATAGATGCTGGGCTTGAAGCATCTTTAAGTGGTGAAGTGAGGGTAATGGTGGCGATCTGGTAGATTTCCTAGGCTGCAGTCTGAATGTCTTCAGTGATAGTATAATATCAGGGTCATGGTTATTTCCTAGAGCAGAGCATGGAAGATGTGGCACTTTCTGTAAACTTCCTGAATGGCCTAGACAGCAGCAGCTCCAGGCTTAAAGGTTACCCATGATTCAGCATCAGCTTACAGGACAACCTAGGATCCCAATAAGAACCTAGGTCCAGGCAGTCAGGCTTGAGTTCTCAGTGATACCATGTTGGGCAAGGTGGGAGAAAAATTGGAAACATTCGTTTGGACAGTTGTATAGCAAGATATTGGAGAAAATTAGAAGAATTGACTATTAGAGACAGACTGACAAAATGTGCACATTGGCAGTACTCAGTCCAATCTGTAAGTATGTAGCAAAACCTCAAAGACATTGACCAGGACTAGAGGTCGATAGTCCACAAAGGTGTGCTATAGTTTTTCACTGCATAAAATTTCTCTCTACACTCATCCTTTTTTTCACCAAAAGTAAGATTATTCTTGTTTACAAAAAGATAATATTTTTCACCAAAGTAAGATTATTCTTGTTTACAAAATGAGTCTGGTCACATTAGATTTGGCCTATTATTTACATAAGTGCAGCAAGAATACTAACTGACCACACAGACCTTTGAAAGTCTACTCTGCTGGAACTTCTCATAAGGAAACTCAAATTAGACTTTCAAAAGTGTCTCAAGGCTGGGAAGCCAAGCCAAGAATTTGCCACCAGATTTCACTTGCAGCATCTATAGATTTGGGTGCATTTCTCTGTGCTCTAGGTCCCCAAAATATGCTACGCTTTCTGGGTCTGCCAGGAAGTGACATTCCTTACTCACCTACACGGCTGGGAACCCTGTAAGCCATACCAGCCCAGTCTTTCCAAAAGGGCTTTGTAAGCATTAGTTCCATAAAGTCAACCTTAGTTCCTTGAAACTATTTGATCATAACTGGTTCTATGCACATCAGTCTTAAATATGACATTCCACTCAAAGCCTTGGTTATATAACCAATGTTTCCAATTATGTCCTGTTCAAGGAGGAGAGATTCTTATTGGACTTATGCAAATAATTATACTGCATGAAAATAAGAATACTCAGTGCAGGGAGAAAAGATAAATGTTTCGTTTCTGTTTACAAAAAGTACTATCTACTAAATGGCTGTGAAATGTAACTTAAAAGAAAAGGAAAAGGGATTCCTTAAATCCAGCAGCAATATTCCAAACAAAATCCATAATTATCCTTCATCAGTTCATTCAGTTTAACGTAATTAATTCATTGTCGTTCTGCTTGTCTTGGGTTAGCAGTTTTATGAACACATCAGCTTCTCCACCAAAGTTCTAGGCTGCTTTCTCTGTCAAATGGTATGGTCTTAAAGTAATTTTTTCTTACTTTTTTTTTTTTTAAAGATTTCAGTTTTCTTTCTTTCTTTTTTTAAAGATTATTTACTTATTTATTCATAAGGGACAGAGAGAGAGAGAGGCAGAGAGAGAGAGAGAAGCAGGCTCCCCCAAGGAGCAGGGAGCCTGATGCGGGACTCAATCCCAGGACCCTGGGATCATGACCTGAGCCGAAGGCAGATGCTTAACAATCTGAGCCACCAGGCGCCAGGACTTAAAATGTTTTCAGTAATGCTATCAGAAGCCTACGTCCCAGAGACCTCTCCTAGTCCTTTCCATGGGTCTCTTTCCATTCCTTTTTGTTAAAGGTAAAGCACTCTAGCCTACAGCTAATTACAGGTGCTTTCAGAGGAGAATCAGAGTAAAACAAAAACTGTCTATTCATGACAAATGATTTTAAAATGTTAAAAATCTGAGGAGAATTCATCGTAAAAATGACGCAACTGACAAGGGAATGTGTTTATTTCTGTGGTGTAGACCATTTAAAGTGATAAACTAGAGTTACCACTGGTAACATTACACCAGAGCGTATTGTGGATGGTGAGGGTATTAACAAACTTCATACAATTTCTGACATGTTTATTTTAGTAATATTTTATCCATACAAACAAAACCTAGAGAAGGTTAAAGTATCTTTTATTTGACAATCCTTTTCGTGCAACTGATCATATCAAATAAACCTAATCGTCTTTTGTCATCTCCCCTTTTCAAAATAAAAGAAAAAAATCCTTTACAATGTTGAAAGAGCCATCTGAGAAATTCCAAGTTCAGTCTGAGATGAAGATTTCATTTAGGGTTTGGTTCCGGGAGGACAAAACTGTCCTAAAGTTCAAAAGGTTTGAATACGTGTCCAAATATGATTCCAGATTACTGTGAACAACACTTAGCTACATATTTGGCCAAAGTTACAAAGAAAGGATTCAAAAGTAAATACAGGACAGAACTCGACTATAAAAGTGTTTAAAAGTTAGTTCTTTTAGAAGTGAGAAGACTTGGGGATGCCTGGGTGGCTCAGTCAGTTAGTTAAGCATCTAACTTTGGCTTAGGTCATGATCTCAGGTCATGCTCTCAGGGTCCTTGACTGGATCCTTGCTTTGGGCTCCAGGCTCAGCAGGGAATCTACTTCTACCTCTGCCCCTGCCCCCCCCCTTTCTCCACCGGGATGCTCTCTCTAATAAATAAAATCTTAAAAAAAAAAAAAAAGAATTATTTACTTATTTATTCATGAGGGACAGAGAGAGAGAAAGGTAGAGACAGAGAGAGAAGCAGGCTTCTCTACCATAAAGCACAGGAAATTATTCTGATAAGACATAGAATTATAGGAATTCTAGGAGAATTACTTAAAAGGTAAAGAAAAATCTTTTACAACCTCTTTTTAAAAGTAGACCAATAAACCAAGAAAACTATTATTTCAACAGAGAGAAAACCAAACTCTAGTTCTGCATCAGTGTACATTTAATAATAAAATGTATTTTCAGAAACCTTACAAATAAACCTATCCAATCAGCCAGCTTTGACCACATGAGATAAGATTCCTTTTCCAAAATTCCTTTCCTGAAAACCCTCTACAGCTTTTTATTCCATTCAGTTTTTGTCCTTTTGGACAAAATTGCATTCTTATTCCCTTAAAACCCACCCTACATATACTATATACTTTTCTTTATCAAAAATACATCCACTATCCTTGTATATTTTTCAGGGAAAGATGTTTCGCTTCACCCTTATTGTTTCTAGTAGCTTCAGTTTCAAACGCTGGCTGAACATTTTAATCATTAAAACCCTTTTCAACAGAAAACTACAAAGAAGGCTATTGCGAACTATCTCTCATATATCAGCATTCTGTAACAGTCTAGCAAATTTTATGAATATATCATCTCACAATTTTTTAAATCTATGCTTCCTGATAGTACTTTTCAAGTGTCAAAAGATGTTATTAACAGATTCAAATATAGTTAACCTCTCTCTATCATATAAAAATAAGAGGCCAAATGTATATAAACTTAAACTTGAGCTTAGTAATCTAATGTTTAATAGTTTCTCTTAGAAATTATCTCAATATTTAATGAAGATTTAACATAGCATATCTCTAAGGTTGGAAGTTACCAAAAAGATTTTGGAAATTGCTTTTAGGTAAATATATCAGAACATTAAACAAAGCTAGCCTTCATCTCAAGTTATTTCCCTGTTAATGTTTTTTTTTTATAGCATACGCATGTTACACAAGTATCCAAAAAAAAAATCACAAAAGCAAAGAAATCTAAAAATGGTTAAATACCGAATGTATACTTGGAATTATAATTAATAGTGATAACTCAGAAGACAGAACTGTTCTTATTAAACAGTATTAAATTGTCTTATTTACCAACAATTTTCCAAACCACATAAACCTGAAAAGCATTTGAGTTAGTTTCTATATTTCTGAGAGATTTAGGAATATTTGATTTATATAAGCACCTATTTATCTCTAAGCCAATTCATGAAACTCTTTCACAAGATTTCATAAATTTTTTGGCAATACCATCTAGACATAGAAAAATATCATATATATAACATACATATACAAACATAACTATAGAATCATATAGACAGATGCAAATAGAAACCTCGTTGCTTTCATTCTAAAATTGTAGCCATGAGGGACACCTGGGTGGCTCGGTTAAGCATCTACCTTTGGCTCAGGTCATGATCCCAGGCTGCTGGGATGAAGCCCCACATCAGACCCCTTGCTCAGCGGGGAGCCTGCTTCTCCCTCTACCTGCCAGAATCTCTGCTTGTGCGCGCTCTCTCTCTTTCTCTCTGACAAATAAATAAATAAATAAAATCTTGGGGAAAAAAAAAATAAGATTGTAGCCATGAGTCAGGTAAGCATAGCAATAAAAACTCAGTGGTTTATATAAAATAATTGGCTCTTGTTTTTGTTCCACTTTATATTTTTATCCTAAATTGTGTTTCTGACAGATGGAACAAGTTAAGGTTACCTGTTCAATTGACAGTTAATGCTTTTTATCAATATTTGTGGAGGAAACTTTTAAGATTTTGTTTTGCACTGCATGTAGTTTCTTTGGGTGGGCCGTGGGTCTCTTGGGAGCCCCCAGTGGAGGATGGGAGACCTAAAGTTCAAAGTTCAAGTGACTGTATGAAAGTAACTATAACAAGTGACTATAAGGAAAAAGAAAGTCTTTCAGGGGTGGACAGAAAGATGGAGGAGGTAGGGCCTTGAAGGCAATCCTATCAATGGATTCAAAGGAATGGAGGATTGAAGGTGGTAAAAGGAAGAAGAAATCCTGAGAGAGAAATCTTAGAAGAACCACTTCGGAGAAGTCATTAAAATTCCCTATTATCCTTAGTAAAATTATTCCAACAGGAAAGGAAGTAGAGAGTTAGTGCAATGGTGGTGGGACATGCAGTCAACAGGAATATGAGAAGGGGGTTTCAGTCTACTGAGAAGCTCCCTCGTTCTTCACTCATGAAACCTTGCAAACAAAGAAGCCTGGGACTCTAGTCCAGCCTCCATTTGCCTGGGACTCTAAAAAAGCTTCTAGAGTAGAGGTCTCCAAAAGAGTCAGGAATTTGCCACTTTAAGAGCCAGGCGGTAAATTTCCACTCAGAAAGCATCCAGAAAGATGCTTGCTTAAACAGGCACTTTTCAACCAAAGAAGCCTGGGACTCTAACCTAGCCTCAGAGAGTATCCTCAGAAGCTTAACAACCAAAATCTGCCCTTACCGTGCTTTAACAGTCTGTCATCCAGAGCACCGGCTCAGGAGTTGGACTCACCACTGGATCCCTAATCAGTTAGGAGTGAAACAGAGTCTTCAGAAGCATACACTTGGGGTCCTGGAGGAGAAGTTCCAGGGGTCCACTGATGAATTTAATTCTCTCCAACTCATAGCACCATAACTGTTAAAGAAAAGAATTATTCAGACATGAATTAAAGTGGTAAGCAAGGGGTGTCTGGGTGGCTCAGTCAGTTGAACGTCTGTCTGACTCTTGATCTTCGCTAGGGTCTTCGCATCTGTCTCACTCTGATCTCAGGGTCATGAGTTCAAGCCCCGCAATGGGCTCCCCATTGGGCATGGAGCCTACTTAAAAAATAAAAATATAAATAAATAAATAAAATGGCAAGGAAGACTTTCTTCAGGACAACTGCAATAAGCACTGTAGTAGGGGAGAGATTACAGCAAAGACAACAGGGGATTTATAGCCGATAGGCAGAGTGAAAGGGTCAGTGGATGGAAAACTACTAAGAGGAGATTCAAGGGTAAGGGATTCTTACTAAACCAATTTGATAAGATTCTTGCTAAAACTGGGATAGACGGGCCAAAGACAGGATGGGGTGCCAAGATGGAGACCTCATAGAGAAGAGGGCTCAAAGAAGCCTGATGGAACTATGGTCAAAGAGTGAGTATGCCATGACCACCACTAATATACATACTTTTACAGACAACAGTAAGAATGGAAAGGAAGGAAAGAAGGAGGAAAAGGTTTATAAAATTGTCTTCTTAATTCAGACTATTTTGAGTGCTGCCACATATTTGTTTGTGGGTGAGAAATTTGATCTTTCGCAATAGCCAAAAGATATTTAGGGCCAAGTCTTTAAAAATAAGGAGGGGATCAAATTGAGTAACAGAGCTACAACTATAAAACAATAAGCTGGCGTTTCTTGTGTGTGGTTTACAAATAGGATGACCAAACTCGACCCCTTCTGCCTGGCAATTTCCCAGTTTGAGGACTGAAATCTCCCTCGGTTCCAGGTAACCCAGGAAAGCTGACCCAAGGCTACTC